>KK121432.1:77704-142105 GCA_000611955.2 Stegodyphus mimosarum
AAATCAATGAAAAAAATTTCTGCTCCAAAATTATAAAAACAATCATCGTTTTATTACCAGTTTGAATACCAACAGTCTACATTAAAAATTATATAAGATTTAAAAAGAAACACAGTCACAAAATGTAACGCATTTCGATTATTATGAAATTCTGCCGAACACGAAAGTTGGCGGAGATGGGGCCAGTCATTCCGGGAAAAATTTAAATAAACAGAATTTAAAAGTTAGAGTATCCATGTGGTGACTGGGTGTGAAAGAATAGTCCCAATGTAGAACATGCATGTTGTAAAAGGCAACTAAAATGGGTACCCAGTGTCCAGGTGTATAGCCGGACACCCTGCCCTTGGGGATATCAGGGGACTGGTCCTCCAGGTTGGGGAGTTGAGAGTGGATTGAAAACCCCACCTTGTAAAATCTACCTGTCCAGAAATCTCAAGGAGTTAATGCAGGATGGATCTCACTCAAAGAACATGGCAAGAGAATAGATTTGATTATTGGAAAACCTGGAATACTAGAACTCTTTATAGGAGTGGAGCATTGAGAAATCTTGTTGATGTTTTTGATGAGTACAAAATTATGCCCTAGTATTACAGGAAATTAGCTGGACTGGCCAGGAGATCTTTGAAAAGAGGAAACACTCACTGTGTGTACTACAGTTATCAGGATAACCAGCACCATTTTGGTACAGGGTTTATTGTGAGTAGAAGAATGAAGAATCATGTAATTGAATTTAAACCTGTTAATGAGAGAATTTCTAAGCTGTGCCTGAGGGGTAAGCATTACAATATTTGCATTATTTGTGCTCATGTGCCAACTGAGGATAAGGATATCACAGAAAAAGAATATTTTAATGCTATTTTAGAAAACACCTTTCATGGTTGTCCGCAAAGTGATTTGAAAGTCCTGATTGGAGACTTTAATGAAAAAGTTGGAAAAGACGGTATAGTAAAACCAAACATTGGAGAACAGAGCTTACACCTTATAAGTAATAGCAATGAAAGTTTTTTAACTAATTTTACTGCTACAAACAAACTGGTGACACAGTGTTTTACCACAGGAATATACATAAGGCAACGTCGAGGTCACCGAATGGGAAGACTTGTAACTAAATCGACCATATTCTTATTGACATCGAAGTAGCCTATTGGATGTTCGATGCTATAGAGGAGCAAACATAGATTCTGACCACTTCCCTCTCATCTTTAAAGTAAAATTGCGACTTAAAAAACTTTTCTACCATAAGAGGGAACAACCATGCAAGAGGCTGGCTATTTACAAGCTCCAAAACCCTGATATTTTAAATGCATATAGAACTTAGCTCAGAGCTAATCTGCAAGCAGAGGTAACTATAGAGAATAACAATTACAGTCGGGAAAGAATTACATAGTATTTGCATACAAATAATATGTAATTCTGTAACTGAAACCATTCCAGAGAAAAAAAGGAATAGGAATAAGGACTGGTATGATTTGGAACGTGCAATGGCTACATCAAAGAAAAATAAATTAATGATTCAAAAGCATTATACCAGAAGAGCTGAGGAGGAATAGAGGGAGTTAAGAGGGAAGGAAAAGATTTTACAAAGAAAGAAAAAGAGGCCTTTTTCTTGAGAAGCAGTATAGGGAAATTGAAAAGCTCACGTTCCAAAAAGAATCAAGAAAATACTATCAGTTGATAAACAAAATTAGGAAAGATTTCACGCCAAATGGAATATGCTGTAAAAATAAAGATGGTGTGCTCCTGAATGAAAAGAATGAGATCCTAGCAAGGTGGGGAGAATACTTTAAGGATTTACTCCATGGTAAAGACACTATAGTAACAGATAATAGAATTGTATTTCCTCTCCATACTGATGAACAAGAACTTGATTTACCAAGTCTTTTTGAGATTGAATCTGCAATCAAGAAACTTAATCGAAACAGATCAATGGACCCTGATGGGATTAATGCTGAATTGCTGAAGGTTGACGAACCTGATCAGATTAAGGCTATAAATGTTACTGTTTGCACATTGGAGCAGATGCCCATTGAATGGGATGAGGCTTCCATATGTCCAATCTTTAAAAAAGGTGATATACAAGACTGTTTGTTGCAACTACCGCTGAACTACTCTCTTGAATACTATATTTAAAATTTTCTCAAATGTTCTTTACAGAAGGTTATTAACACATGTTGAAAAAGTCAGTGGATGGTACCAGTGTGGATTACTTAGGGGAAGGTCAACTACTGATCAAATTCATGCCCTCAGGCAGATTTTGGAGAAAACAAGAGATTACAATATTGGCACCTGCTATCTTTTTATTGACTTTAAAGCTGCGCATGACAGCATTATTAGGCAAAAAAACTATAGGAGGCAATAAAGGAATTTGAAATACCAACTAAGTTAATTAATCTAACAAAAAGCTACACTTAAAAGGGTAAAATATAGAGTTAAACTTGGTAATGATTTATCTGAAGTTTTCTGCACTGACAGAGGTCTACGGCAGGGTGATGCTCTGTCCTGTTTACTTTTTAACCTGGCCCTTGAGAAGGCTATCAGAGCTTTTGGTCTTATGAATAGAGGAATCATTTACCATGAGACAATACATCTCTTGGTATTCGCCGACGACATTGTTTTAATGGGTAGATCCAGAAAGTATGTCACAGAATCATTTAATCTATTAGAAACTGAGGCAAGAAAATTAGGCCTAACCACAAATGAAGATACAACAAAATTTTTAGAAATTGCCCATAAATCAACTAATCCATCACCACTGACTGTGAACAACTACACTTTTGAAAATGTGGCACAATTCAAATATCTTGGAGCTATTGTCACTAATAATAATGATTTATCTATGGAAATTAATAACAGGCTCCTCATTGCAAATAGGTGCTACCATGGTCTTACAAATCAGTTCAAATCTCGATTTATCTGCCATAACACTAAATATATATAAAACCCTGTTATGCCCCATCATAATATATGGCTGTGAGTGTTGGGCAATGACTAAAATAACTGAAAATAAACCACTGATCTTTGAACATAAAACACTAAGAAAAATATTTGTTGCTGTTTGTTAAAATGGTGTTTGGAGATCAATGTATAATTATGACATCTACCCAAAATTTAGACAGCCTGATATTCTGAAGGTCATAAAAAGACACAGGATTCGATGGTTGGGTCCTTTATACAAAACTGAAGACACAAACCCTGTAAAACAATGCACATTTACCAAACCTATGGGAGCTAGAAAGCGAGACCAATTAGAATAGGCTACCAATTAGGTGGCTTGATGCTGTTGAGGATGACATTAATACCATACACAGGGAAAACTGAACGACTATTGCCATGAATCGGTCCAGATGGCATAGACTGATTGAGACAGCCTTGTCCAGCAGTAGGCTGTAGTGCCTCAGAAGAAGAAGAACTTAGTTAGATAGTAAAAAAAAAAGAAATTACCCATATAACATACAAAAAAAAACTTTATATTTAACTACATCACTTATTATAATTTTTCACATTACATTACCATTGTTTATCCATTTTCAAAACAGCATATCATGGCTTATTTGATGGTATGGAAAGCCATTAATTTACGTGGAAATTGCTAAATAGACTGCTTTAAACATGGCAATTACACCTGCCCTACTTGGACAAATAAAATAACTGTAAAAACTCTTAAAAAATTGAAAATTTTTTATATTTTTATGCCTATAAGAACTAAAATTTTTGTGTTAAGTTTGCATTTTGCCTTCAAAAACAAAAAGCATTAGTAGGTGATAATTGAATAGGTTACGATATACAAGAGCATTAAACTAAAATTGCATGTAGAAGATCAAATACAAGATCTGAAAACAGCCTATGGGCAGAATTTTTGGTAAAAATATATTTACGGGTGACACTTGACGAAAATTGACAGTACATGGACTCCCAAGTTTGCACAATTCTTTGACTTGTTATTTTGCCTTTGTGTAGTGGCAATCTTTGTGCCAAAAATAGGGCCCAATTCTACACTAGAGGAGAACAAAAAATACATGATCTCAATAAACCACATTTTAAATCAAACAATGAAATAACATAAAAAAGGAAATTCATCTTAGAGCATCTAAATAATACACAAAGGAAATATCCACTTACCTTATTTAAAAATTTCTGTGTCTTCAGCCTGTGGCACACAAAATTCCTTAACAGCATCTAAAAACTTTTCTCATACTAAAACTTCCTTTCAAATGGAACACTTTATATGGTCAGCATTTGAACCTTTCTTGCGGCAAACTCATTCAAAGACATCTGAATGATCTTTATGTTCAAACATACGCATTTCCTTCGTACAAACACAACACTTATAATTCTGTTGAATTACATCCAACAAAGTTCGTTTTCTTCTGTCCTTAACCACTTAAGGTATAAATAAAATAATAATAATAATAAAAACATCTTCCACTCTCTTGTTCTATATCATGAAACACTCAGTTTACCATCAGCAGCTATTTTACGACGCAAAGCACACAATAAGCACCATATTTCCTAACTGACATCGAACACACAAACAAACCCTTACAAATCTTTTCTCATCAGTCAAATTCACCACAATCATGCAACTAATTACATCATAATAGGGTTTCCACAACATTCAACTACTCAGGTTACCATAAATGAAACAACAAATTAGCGATAATCCAAGGAACACCCTTAAATATAGGCTAACCGAATTTTTTTTAAACAAAGTAAAAAATACTTTAAATAAATTGAAAATTTTATTTAATATTTATTGAAACTTACTTAACCAATAATAATAATATTACAAAGGAAAACAATTCAAATTTATAGCTATTTTCTACCTGTAAGACAAGAGCTATCAATATTATATTTCGTAATACTGACAGTTCAATATTAAATTATTATACCGACATTTCTTTCAAATGATTATAACATGTTTAATTTATCATTATTGTCATTATGTTTAATACCATTAAATAATTTACTTTATTTCAAATTAAAAATAAATAAATTATGAAAAATTTCTTAGCTTTCTGAAACACATTATGAAGTGGGACTAAACTTGAGAATGAATATGAACAATTTAGTCTCTTATTAAAATTTTCTTTGTCATATAAATAAAAGTACACATGTTTTTATGTAAATAATTATAAATTTCTTTACTTCTTTCAATTCTGATTAAATTTGGCAATTGCTTTGAAGAGAAATTATTAGAAATTATAGTCAACGTTTAGCAGTCTAATCAGTTCCTTTTCCTTTTAATTTAAAATTTTGGAGGGGGGGGGGGAACTATTCATAAATAAATGTATTCCCAAGGAAAGAGATTATTCTTAGTAGAAAAATTTGTAACAGAATTTATTTATTTCTTGGATGAGCATAAATGAAAGTTAATCAAATCTGCATCTTCAGATCTTTGAATAAAATTTATATCTCTTTGTAAATTAAATAGCTTCATTTATAGATTTTCTGATGTATTATTTGCATTTGTTTTAACAGTTATGATAATAATAAAAATTCTGACTTCAAATAACTTAAATCTTGAAAGCTTTCCAACAAACACATAACTGAAATATCTTCGCAGACTGCATAAAATTGCTTTGAGGGCTACACAAGATCAGTAGGTAGCCAATTTGAGACCACTGTAGCATATGTACTGAAATAAAATTCCTTATGGATATAACTAAAATTTACATTTTAAAGAAAACCCATGAAACGTCTTACCTTCACTTTCTCCTTTACTCCACACACAGTTTGATGTCTTTTGAATTGCAAAGCAGATGAAAAACTCTCTTTACAATTTGGACATGACAATATATTTTCATTTATTTTAGCTTCCTTGACAGTCTTAACTGTTTTGACTACTTTCTTGGTTTTCACAGTAGTTTTAGAAAAAATTTTTTTCTTGGAAACAGCATTTGAAGAAGTCTTCGCTTTTATTTTTGGAGGCCTTCCCACCTTGCCTCTGGGCTTTAAGCTCGGTTTTTCGGTGCGCTTAGGAGGCATACTTCGCAAAACCTGTAAAGAGATCAAAATTCTGTTAGCCTTAAAATTATGTATTTCATTTTAAGAAATTAAGTATCTCATTTTATTTTCCTTTTTAAATTCGAACAAAAGTTTATTTTCCTGTTTCCCATAATTGCAAAGATTAATTTTTAATTTATTTTTATACTGCATTATATATATATTTGATGCAAAAACTCGCAGACTATGCCCATCTGTCACAACTCAAGCATATAATTAAAGTTATGCCACCTGAAACACCTCTCTGCCTATTTATCAATTTCTCTCCTCCTGTAACAGCCTGAGAGGTTACAAAGTGAATAGTAGAAGCTACTTTATGACAACAACTGCATATCGATCCTTAACAATCACAGAATTTCATGGCAGAAATGGTACTTAAATGCTTCTAAATTCAGTCAATCTTCACTACTCAACTATCTCTATATTTTTATCTCTTTTCATCAATAAAACAAAATTTACAAGGATGATAATTTTTCTCAACAAATGAAGCATTACGGATAGCTCATAGCAGACATGGCTTGAACGACAGCAAAAGCCATTGACACAAAAGTTTATTTTGATTATGGACATTATCAGTTCTTTAAAAAACTGTGGCATGAAATTCTATGTCAAATCCTTGAATTTTTGTATCCTCCTTGACACAGTCATTCCATGTTTACATTTCTGTGGTTAGGAAGTGTTTTAAGAATGCATTAATTATGAATTTTGGATTTTAAATATACTTGGCAAAAAATAAAAACGGAATCTGTTTTCTATCTGTATGTTAATTTATTTCATTACAGATTAATAAATGGTATTGTTCTGTTATCAGGACCAGATCCAAAAATGTATGCAAGTATATATGTAAGTACAAATATATGTGTGTGTGTATACATATGCACATAATAACGAACACCGCAAAAAAAAGGGGGGAAGGACAGTTCATCTCCCGTTCTATTGGGCCGAATTCAAAATGCGAAAGTCAAATTTCGTTTTTCATGTCTCAAAAGCATGACTTACGATATGTATTAGATATATATATAGCATTGTTCTAACATAGGTATTTTGACACAAAATCGGACTTTTTCTGAAATGACATGCCAATTTTTTTCCATGGTAATGGGAGTGTGGGGTTGCCCACTGATGAAAAGGAAGCGTTGCAGAAATATGATGGTTTGTTCAACAATACAAAAATTCATAAAAAACAGTGCGCTTCTTAAACGAATGGGAATGCAATGTGAAGAACTGCAAGCAAGTGTTAGGAAACAGGCTGGAAATTGGTTTGAAGATAGCCATATCTCGTTTACCGCAACTACTCATTTTATTTATTGTTAACCAGTGTGGAAAACCACAGTTGCACAAAACCTGTGTACAACTTTGATATAGTTTAGCCACGCCAATCTTGACCATGAGAACAAACACATATGCATCATTCGGACCAATTTATTGATGAAATGAGGTGGATGGATATGAATCATGTCGAGGGGTTTTTTCCGTTCTTATTTTCACTTTATTCAAAGAACACAGATTTAAGGATGAAGAAAAGTACTTTTAATAGGATTGCCACTCAAACAGGAGAATGAAATTCCCCAACTTTTCCAGGTTTTCCAGGCACGTTTTAAGAAAATTCCAGTCTATCTGTGTAATGCACTTTGGCTGTGCTAAGAGGTAAATTAATTATGGTACCAAATGAAAACACAAAATTTGCCAATTACATATGACTTATATATTATCCCCAAAGATTACTGTTATAGAAGAAGAAGACTTGTGTTGGATGGAAGTTATTATAATAGAAGTTGTTTTCTCCACTGGAGAATTGAGATCAGAATCTGCTCAATGTGGATAAAAAATGTTTCCCCCCGACATTTTGCAGCTAATCGAAAGAAAGAAATCTATTTAATAATATTTTTAAATAAATTCAGGTATTTTATATTTATTTATATTTTATTGCAGGGTTGCTCTCCAGGGTTGAAGTGTTTATTGCTACTAATCCTAAATCCATGAAAGATTAATGCATTGTTTCATAATGCTCTGTAGAATATACATTGAAGAGCCAAAACATAATGACCACTTACTCAATAATGCATTGTGCAACCTTTGGCATGGATGTTACAAGTTCTTGGTGGAGGACTGGAGATAGGTTGTACGAAATATCTAAGCAGTCACGTATAATCAAGATATTCCAACATGGTGGTACTTGAGCTCTGAGCTGAAGCACCATGACATCTCAAATGTTTGAGGTCTGGCGAGTTAGGTGGCCAGGACATTAACTGGAATTCCTCCTTAGGCTCCTCAAGCCATCCAACACAAGTCCTGCTGGAAGACTGCATTTCCAGTTGGGAACTTTATATAAGGGTGCAACTGACTCGCAGTTATGTTCAGACAGTCTGCAGCTTTCATGGTCTGTTCTACCACAACTAAGGGTCCCAGAGTCGCCCATGAGAATGCTCCTCAAAGCATTAATACCACCACCACCAGCCTGTGTATGACTTACTGTACAGGGGGAGAGCAACTGTTCGCCTGGAAGATGGCATATCCTGACATGATGAATAAGAAATCTTGATTCATCTGACCAGGTAGGTCTGCTACTTAACATGGTCCAGTCTCAATGTTCTTGGGCCCACTGTAAGCATAGTTGACAATGACGCTTGGTCAACAGAGGCACATGA
Source organism: Stegodyphus mimosarum (assembly GCA_000611955.2). NCBI lineage: Eukaryota > Metazoa > Arthropoda > Arachnida > Araneae > Eresidae > Stegodyphus > Stegodyphus mimosarum. The sequence continues at coordinate 86,356 of KK121432.1, forward strand.
ATGGGATGCCTGCTGTGCAGTCTCATATCCAACAGTATCCGCTGAACTGTGCATTCCAAAACACTTGCACTTGGAGCTGCATTGTATTGGGCTGTCAGCTGAGACACTGTCTGGCACCGATTTTGCTGTACCCAAGTGGGTCAGTATCTGATGTCCTTTTTCTCTGATGATGCATGGATGTCCAACACCTTGGAGTCTACTGCTGGTTTTACTGCCATTTATCCATTTTGTGTAAATACTAACAGTGGCATATTGTGAACAACTTACCAGTTGTGCAGTTTAGGGGATACTCATTCTGAGTCTTTGAGCCATTACAACCTACCCTCTATCTAATTCACTTAGACTAGCAGCCTTCCCCACCTCAAAAGTAAGTGCAAGAATGATTCCTTACGTTATCCAGCAGCAGATAAATACCATTCCCCCTTAATCATGTGCCCTCCACGTCATTCAGACGAGTGCATTGAAGAATGTGAGGATGATCATAATGTTTTGGCTCATCAGTGTATATATGGTATATGCTTTATATATATTTTATTTACATACTTCATGCACCTAAGTTTTGTTTAAATACCTTTATTTTGCACATTAATTTTGTTTCAATATTTACTTAACAGTTAGTGACTTTTGATGTTATACAACTGACAACAAACATTTTACTTAAAATTCATTTTTAGTGAGACAAATTTCAAAGCAAGGATATACACACAGCCCTATGTTGCAATCCTTGTATTCATAATAGCTTATTTGCAATTTTGGAGGATCACTGAAGAATTGTGACCAAACAAAACATCAATATTGCACTTTGAACTTTCATTTGAACAAAATATTTCTGGTCTATCTTTAGAAGCACTTAATTTTTGTTTTTGAACACATATATATACACATGTGCATACATGCATATACTTCTGAATCCGGTCCTGATAACAGAAGAGTACCCATTCATTATCTTGTTATTTTTTATAATGTTAGTTTAAAATAGCATAGGAGAAAAAAAAAGTTTTCTTTAAACGTTATTTCTTAAATATCATTTTAATACATTAAATTATTTTTATGATATTTATCAATGCTATTATGTTTGTAAAAAAACTGCCCAAAAAATTCACAAATTTCCAAATAAAAAATCTTGCATATGAACTGATCTCGTATACGATATAGTGAAAAGTTACTTTTCATGCAATATTTTATGAAATTTTTATTCACAGAAAAGAAATTCTTTCTAAATGTTTATGTTTTAATCGAGGTAGAGCCTCGCGCCTAAAACTCAAGTATCCACCATTTATTTTAAGCAGTAGGAAATAATTCAAATATTAACCCATTAACCACATATTTGTGAACATATCGGCAAAAAATATTCTTCCAAAATGTTAATTCACACTCAAAATGGCAGTTATAAAAAAACAGGCAGAAATGTCAGATGAGTAAAATTAAGGATCTTTTGCAAGTTTGGGCTGAGATGAAGGAACTATAAGGACTAAAAAACATTTCCAAAAAACCTAAGAACAGTACAAACTTTGGTAATCATACAGCAGGACCATCTGGGCAATTGCCTTAAGGCCCCCATGCTTAATTACATTTCATTTCTGCGAGTGCTTGTTGTAGGGGCTACAGCCGTCTCCACCGGAAGAACAAGGCCTTTGTACTGGGATCATGATGTTATTAGTACCAGGTAAAGGGCAGAAAGCTTTCGTGGCTAGTTAATACTGTATAAGTCAGAAATGAGACTGTTTCAGATATATCAGAAACATCCCCCCAATATTGACATGAATATTTTATTCATTGAGCATATTTCCTTTTATATTACCAAATTAAAGACATTAACTGAAGTTTTTTCTAACGAATTACTATAAATTTATTTAAAAAATTTTAAGTTGCTTTTAAATAATTCACATATCTTCTTTCAACTAATTTCATACTATTTTTGCATACAAGACACTCATAAACATTAGAAATACACCAAAATTCATGAACCATTTTATCACACACTCTCTTCACCCTTACGACATTTACTGAAGTTTTTCCTAATGAATATCAATTCATTTTTAAATTTGAGGTTGCTTTAAAATAATCTATATTTTCTTGCAATACATGTACTAAATAAACAAACGTACAGTATAGCAACTGCTACGTGATTCGAAAATAAGTTTATTGAAACAGCTTGATACTTAAATATTTGTTTCCATTCACATATTATTTATTTGAAACACTGCAATTTTTAGCATAATAAGCAACAATTAAATAAATGTAATATAATTTATAGTTTTGAACTTTGAGTACTAACTTCAAAAAAAAAAATAATAATAATAATAATTAAAATGTTATACTTTAATTAATAACATATTTCATTACAGAATAAATGCTTTTGCATTCGTGACTAACTATAATGTTATTTATTAGCAGATAATTAATTTCAGATTTTATTGAATTCAAAATATTACAGAAGTTTAATAATATCAGATATGAAATAAGGCCTAATTTTTGGATTATCAAGAGAGACGCAATACACAAGTTAGAGTATCCTATCCAATTATAAATGACATTTTTATAAAAAAGATTTTATATACCTTAGAATGGTTTGATGGATTGGAATTCTGCCAGTGAATGGTACGCACACAAAATCCAATTTTTCAGTATTTGGGTAATTTTCTCTGAAATTAGGCACTAGTCCCCCTGTTAATGATGTCACTTGCAGCAGAAGGAAGGCCTTGGGCTAGTCTACATTTTAGGGTGCCTCTTGGATTATCACCAAGTTGTTGTTTCATTTGTAGTAGCATGAGTAGTTTAATGTTATGGAAACCTTATTATGATGTGATTGGTTGCATGATTGCGGTGAATTAGACTGATGGGAAAATATTTGTAAGGGCTTTTTTATGCGTTTGGATGTCAGTTAGGAAGTATGTTGCGTATTTTGTGCTTTGCATTGTAAAATGGCTGCTGGCAGTAATCTGGGTGTTTGGTGGTATAGTACGAGAAATAGGAAGGTTTTTTTTTTTTTTTTTTAAAGTGGTCGAGAACAGAAGAAAAGAAACTTTGTTGGATGTAATTCAATGGAATATTTTACCTGAACAATGAACACATCCAACTGCTGGAAGTTGTATGATTGTCTTTTTGATAATGGCTTCGTTCACCTCTCAGTAAATCACGCAGTGACATTTAAGGAACCAGAAACTGGAGCTCATATCAACACTATCGAAGTTATGTGGAATGTAATAAAAGGGATTTTCAGAAGAAATACCACTGACAGTCCAGCACTACAGAGGATATTTTTTACTCTTACTTTTGTGAATTTATGTGGCGACAGCAGTATGCATATTCTAGTTCAGATAATTTTAGAAAGTTTTTGGATGACATCAAGGAATTTTGTGTACCACAAACTGAAGACATAGAAATTTCTAAATAAGGTAAGTTAATATTTTCTTTTTGTAATGCATATATTAGATACCACGTATTTCCTTTTTTATGATATTTTTCATTGTGTGATTTAAAATGCAGTTTAAGCTTGAAATTGTGCCTTGTTGGTCAATCGCCAAGGGGTAAGATGAAATATATTTTTACTAGGCCTTCTTTTTTACAATGGTGATGCCCCACCACTCTGGTTTGCCCAGGTACCCATAGTGCTGTTAAAATGACACTGTCAGAAAAGAGCTTTTTTAAAATGAAAACAGATCACTGAGTACTTGAGAAGAACAAGAGTTTGTACGGAGGAAGAACGGTGAAAAAAATACATACGTATCACTGTACTCTTCTGCTACTGGGGCCAACCAGAATCAGATATGTATGTATGTTATAAGGTATATCTCCCACATTCTTAGCGTGGCTTCGTGGTGTAATGGTCAGCACACTGAGCCGGTATTTCAGAGGTCCGTGGTTCGATTCCCGGCGAAGGCGTTGCTCATTTTTCATGTCTCCTGCTTCGAAATAACCTAATGTCTCTACACTGGTGCCCGAACTAAAAGGGTTGTGGATGATGACTCTTCACACCCAGGATTTGGCGACTAGGTCCCCTAAAACCCTAGTCGCCCTTTAAAAAGGGGAGTATATAAGATATATCTCCCACATTCTTAGCGTGCCTTCGTGGTGTAATGGTCAGCACACTGAGCCGGTATTTCAGAAGTCCGTGGTTCGATTCCCGGCGAAGGCGTTGCTTATTTTTCATGTCTCCTGCTTCGAAATAACCTAATGTCTCTACAATGTACATATCTGATTCTGGTCGGATATACATGCATATATGAACACATACATATATTTCTGAATCCGGTCCTGATAACAGAAGAGTACCAACATCACATTCTTAACATAAAATTATATAAACATACAAGGTAAATTACAGATATGTTTTGCTTTTTAAATTTTATTAATTGATTGCTCTTTTATGGAATTCTTAGCTGCCTGTTGCATATTAGCTTGGCATAAACTTAGTCACCAACAAGTTGTCAATTTTTGGAGTAGAGGATGTAGCAGATAATTAGAAAATACGAATTTCAATATCTACTAAAATTTACTCCATCATCATTCCCAGGTGACATCTGAGCTAACTGCCAGTAATGATTTTACACAGAAATCACCAGCAAAAAACAAATAATATGTTACTAGCAGTAATGCAATAACTGGCACAGGACAATACAGTAAATTTTGCCATATTTTTAAAATTTAAAATAAGGCAAAAAATCCTGTCAACTTTTTGATTAACAGAACCTCTCCCCCGAACAATAAAAAATAATTAAAAAAAAAAAAAAAAACTAAAATGTTTCAGATTTTAAATTACATCCAAAGGGGCTTTTTTTTTACATTTTGTGTGTTACCTTTATTTATTAAATATATTCTTTGCACTTAAACCATAAAATTCAGTTAAAGAACAATATCACAAAATAATTTTAAACTGAACATATCTTTAGAATTTCCTATACACAATCTCAGGTACTGGAGATAAAAATATATTTTTTGTACAATGTTGCCATTGCTCGCTTTGAAATCTTTGAGCTGTTAATAAAAAATCGTTAAAAGTTTTACAAAATATGAAATCAATAATGAAACAAATTCCAAATTTGGGCTTCCAGATGCCAACATTCGCAGCATGATTACGTCATTAAAAATTTGATGGCTCTAGGTACCGTAGTTTTATCACAATGCGAGAAACATACATACATATGTGCACATTCTTCATTATTTAATTTCTTTAAATATAATACAGGGCTGCAATATTTGGTGGCAACAATTTGAAAAGTGAACCGACATTTAATGTTTCTGATGCAAAATCGGAAAATGAAGACAATAGTAATTTAGGGACAAATGTTCTTTGGACTAACAAAAAAAAAAAAAAAAAAACACCTGCAAATCTGCAAACTCACTAGCAGCTTTGGAGAGAAAGTTTGTTTGAGGAGCTTTGTCTATTTTTATAATGCATCCTAGGCCCCTACTTTTTTATATTCTACTTTTTCCATACAAGATACATATACTATTTGTTTTCCCTGTTGTTCTCTCCATGTACACAGTAATCTGTTTTCACTTAAAAAAATCGGAGAACTGCACAAACTTGATACCAAAACCATAAAATTAGAAAGAGGCACATAATGCCTTTAAGCTAACTACATTATGCTCTATGCATAGAGAAAGCTACGTCAGAAATTTTACCCTAAACTGTAGTTCATGGTCCATTGCTTTAAGCGCTGAAATTACCATAGGACTGATTCTAATTTGCAGTCATGCTGGCAAAAGTGTCCATGGAAGTAAAAATCATTTGGGAGAATATTATACATATACCTGTGTTGCCATATAAATCCTTTTTGGTTACATCATGCATTATCTCATCAATATCTTCTACGATTTTTGATGGAGTTGCAGTTAATCAGAAAGCACCATTTAAGAAAACCAGTGTCCATCAAGCCAGATGATTAACGGACAAGTAACTAAAGACCTGTGTGCATTGACAGTATACTCTTAAATTATTGATGTGGGACAACACAGTATACGAGTTATGGCTGACCTGGTCACCAGTGGCTTACGAGTAGAGATTCATCAGTATAAGACAGCAGGTTTGCTGCTATAACAATAGCTGCCAAAGCAAGTGGATGATAAATGCATGACAGTGTAAAGCTGCAGTGGTCCAAAAATTTTAGAGAGATTCTCCCAAGGATATTTCTAGCATCAAAAGACATCCTAATATTAAGGTAATGATATTCTTATAGCTTCATTTTAAGATATAATTCCTCTAATATTAACATAGATAAAAAAATAAAGAAAACAATTTTTCTTTCTCTCTGCCACTTGATTTTTTCCTAATAAATAAATGCTTTTAATTGGTTCAACACTTAATGCTATACCTTCAACAGGTTCTCAGCAAATGTTTCAAACATTCAAACTTAAATTTCCTTATGAATGAGACTCAATATGTACTGCTTTTATTTTTTACACACACTTTTAAGCAGCTCAATCATAAGAACGCTGAATTTTTTCAAGTCACTTAATTTGAAGAGATTTAAAAAAATATTTTAGATATAATTTTTTTTGAACAAATAAATTACTAACTTGGCTATGACCAATTAAACTGCGAAAATATTTTAGAAATGAAGGTACACTTTATGCTCAACTCTCAGAATACATTTAACCTTGTTGCAAACAGATCGTTTAAAAAAAATGAATAAAAAAAAAAGGAGAGAAATAAGTATTATAAATTTTAAATTGATATGATAAGGCTTTGGTACCAGAGAAGTAATTGAGAGCGATATTTTATACAATAAGGACATACTGCCCAAATAATAATATATTAAATAACAACTTACTGAATTCAATTTTTCCGTTACAAACTCATAAAATACATTAGGAAAATGGTGAGTTAAAAAAATTACTCAGCAATCAGAAAGACATTACGAACATTAGCCTAACAAATAAATAGCGGATTATCAACTATTAAATGCAATTATGATGACTATATTAATTTATATACAAAGAGGAATATAAAAGAAAAATAATCCTGAAAAACTGCTTTTCAGCAATACTCCCAACCATTACAAAAGCTTGAATTTTACCTTACTATAGCTAAACCTGTAAAAGACGCTCCACCTTCAAGCAAATAACTGTTTTCATCTTGTAAGAGAGCACACGCCAACCAACGTACTGAACATTTTGCCTACAAAACTTGCCACCAGAGTTGGGATTGATTTCTCATTGTGCAGGACATTTGAAACTAATTTGATAATGTTTTAAACGATAATTTTTATTTATTTTATGCAAACGACTTTCTTTCAAAACTTAAACAAAACGAATTTCGTTAGAATTGGAAAAAGAAGTGATTCTTTTCATTGTTGTAGTTTCATTAGCTTTAAATTTTGTATAAGAGGTATAAAACAGTGAGAATTAACAACCGAGTTTAATAAAGTTAATATTTCAAAACTATACTTCAATGAACGCTCTTTGCGTTGGAATGAATGGAAAGGATGCATCTCAGATACAACTAGATACTCCGTTTACACTCCTTGAACAAGAAGAGATATTTTATTTTGCAGTATTTTGTGGCAACATGTTTCATAGCAGTCGAAATATTAACGACTGAAGTTTCTATAGTTTTGGTATCTAATGTTTGCGATTTGCAAATTGATGATGACTCATGTATCAAAAACATTATTATTGTAAGTTATTTAAGCTGAACTTGCTTCCTCATATTTTACGTTATGCATATTGCAGAAGAAAGAAAGTCCTTAGAATTTAAAGCAAGACCTCCGGTTTCTTTGTTTTTGGATGATGAGAGAGCGGATTATAAGCCTGGTTGTAGTGTTATGGAAATATCTTTTCCAGAGCCGGTAACGGTAAGAAGTAATGATATACAATAATGTTTTACCTCATTATTATTACCTAAATGTACACTGAAGTATTTTTGGGATGTTACTGTACAAAAATTCTGGTATTAGTGTACGGTAGTAATTTGTGCAGCATACTGATTGCAATTTGGTGCACAAATGTATAACTTTCTACTGCACTACATTCGAACTCTTTATTATCCTTAAGGTTACTGTGAAAGAATAGCTAAACAGGCGGCCTTTTTTTATGTTGGGAATTTCTGTACTGCCGCTAGAAATCAAATCTGGAACAAAGTATTAGTGTTTAATTTCTTATTCACACAGTTACTAATAACTTGTTAATTTTTTTTTATTTAAAAAAAATTCAATTTGTTTAAAGTTTATTTAGGGTACAGTAACACTGTACTGTATGTTTTTGAAAAATAATTCTTCGGTTTGACAGTCCATAGATGTATTCAGACATTTAATGATTAGTATATTTCAGAAAAACATATCGCATACATTAAAGTAAAGTCTTGTTGAGAAATAAAGGCAAAGAACCTTTTTAAGCAAGAAGAGTTTATCAGGAAAAACTTATTAAAAGCTGGATACTTTTCTCTTAAAGTTGACATTCTTTTCTACACTTGGTGGTGCTTTTATTTTCACATATTTTCTTGGCGCTAGTTCGGTCATAAGTGTTATACCATCTTTCCTGATGATAATTTTTGCTTGTGTAACCACATTTTTCATTTAATCTATTTTTTCCTTCATTAGTGCAATATATTTCACGACTTAGGGTTTTAAATAGAGGAACAAGCAGCCATCTTTTGTCATCAAGAAAGATATTTTGGAAGACTTCCGCAAAGCGCCCGTTGGCGCTTCGGCAAAGAACCCGTTGGCGCCGTTGCAGTTATACTCCGCCTTTTTTAGTAATAAATTATATTCTTCTCATACTTATTTTTTTTTTTTTAATTTTATAAATGTATTGCGCAAAAAAATCAAAATATTCGTGTTTCCGATTATCATTCACCCCCTCTCGCCATTATTTTCTTCTGCGAACAAGCATCTGTCTCTGAAAACTTCACTAATTATATGAAAATGTTTCTATCTATTCATTGTTATGAATTCATAAAAATAACGTGAAAATCCGAAAAAATAGTAAGAAATATTTGAATATTGGTAATTGAACAAAAGTCAACGTAAGAACAATGGTTGCAACCTTCGAAAAAACGAATCTGTTGAATCTGACGGGTTTACTAGGTTTGAACTGTTATCGCCAATGTTTACCGGGGGGCGCTTTGCGGAAGTAAACCCGAAATTTTTCCCAACGAAAGACTGTGTTCAACTAACCATGAAATTTTAATGTGACTCAAAGCTGGAATGTCTATTTACTATTTTTTACTCCTGTGAAGGAAAAGGTGCTCAAACAACAAACATGATTTGTTGGATTATGCAGTTCCTGTTTTTACTGTTAGTTCATTTATTATGGTGTCAGGTATTAATATCTATTGAGTTTTGTGAACCAGTGCTTTCATCAAATTTACCACAACACAACAGCTGATTGGAATAATTGCTTGAGAGATAAACATACCAATACCTCATTATCTCGTCCTGAAGTTAAAATCCACAGAGGCTTCAGTTGTGGTAACTGATGAAAACTTGTTCAGGAAAAGAAAAGTAAAAAGAAACAAATGACTGTATTCTTGCCCCACATGGGGTTTTTGAAATATTTTGTTGTGAACTTCGAAAATGTTTTCTTGCTGTTGTTCATGACCATTCCATTTTATCTAGCATCAAGCTAAAGATGTGGAACCCCCTCCAAAAAAGTGTGTAATATGGCTGCAACAGAAAATTACCAAAAATAGTAAACAACGGTAAAACTGCATATTACGGGTTATTTTGGCACATTTTCGAAAAGTCGCCAAATCGGTTATTTTCACGCATTTTAGAATATCACTAACTCATCATATCACCATATTAGATGGTTGCGAATTTGAATGAATCATGTAAACATGCAAAAATATCTAAAACAGAAGTGCAAGCAAAACAATGATAAAGTATTTGAAAGTGTATAACTATGTATTTTATGGCATCAATTTTCATAATATATACCATTTTTAAGACAGTAGCAAAATGGAGTAAAACGTTTTAGCACGAAATTTAAGAAATTGTAATAAGCAGTAAATGAGCAATAAATGACCGGAAAGCATTGATTCAAATTTAATCTAAAACTTTAAAAAAAATGCAGAAGAAAAAAATGATAAAATTCAAAATTTCGATCTACTGAAACATGAGCAATAGTATAGTAAAAAAAACAAAAAGTGGTTAAACAATTTTAACTATGTAATTTATGTTTTTACAATAATTTTTTATTTATAATAAATAGTAGAAACTCGCATTTGTTTATATCCACACTAAAATGTAACGATACAATGGAGACGAAATTCAAAATGGCACACTCATTCAACACCGACTCTACGGTTGATTTCATTCAATCATGTGCTTAACCACATATAATGGACACACGCCTCCATTCACAAAAATCTGTCTCATCTTTCATTTCAAGTAATTTCATATTATTTTTACATTAGGACATTCGTACATATTCGCAATCAAACCATAATTCGTGCACCTTTCTATCACACATCTTTCGCCCTTATCTTGCAACCGAATCAAATAAGTAAAATCCACACGTTCAACTCTTTCGACGTCAGCCATTTTGCTCACACAATTTACTAGAAGCACAGTGAAATGACGAAAATTCAAAAAGCCGCTTAAATGCTATAAACTGTAAATCTTAACAATTTTCGTGATGGCAAGAGGTTATCAGATTTGGTGCGATTTCCCTTCATTTGGCGACTGGCCCGTAATCTGCAGTCTAGCCTAAACAACTTAATCAAAAGATAACTTTTGATCTATAATAAATAATAAGGAAGTTTGAGAAGCCTTAGTTTCAGATTGTAGGATTAACTTATTGTAGAATTTTCATTAAAACGGTGCTTGCTGCAATTTAAACATCTTTGAAAGCTGTAGGATTCAGATGTCTGGAAATTTTTTTGGGGGGATGGGAGTGAAGTATGTGTATAGATTTTCATTACTTTTCCATTAGCAGGGTGCAAAATAGTCAATGGAATAAAAGTCGAAAACATTCAACTATAAACAAAGGTGAAAATGCGCTTTAGCCCACTGCTTGGCGATGTTTTGAAAATCGCCAATTCGGCGCGTTTCTGCAAAACGTCTTTGCAATTGCAACCTTCCCGACACGCTCCGCGAAAACTTATTGTAAACAAAACACAGAATTCTAAAGCATAAATTAGTGTGCAAACTGTTGCCACAAAAAGATAATAAAATAATATGCAAAATGAACATTATGATCATTAAAATATTTGTCAGGTTTAAATTAATAACTTACATTTTATGTTGTAATACTTACACATTTAAAGCCGTTACATAACCTTCCTGACACACTCCGCGAAAACGTAACCAAAATGGCATCGGAGAAAGAAGGAATTTTTTTTTAAAAGGGCATTAAAATTACAAACGATACCATGTACACACCGTTCCGTTTTAACTTAAAAAAAAATTTGCGAATTGCACAATGTAGGCAACGTACACAAATGAACAAAATAAGCTAAAATAACGAAAATAAATTACAAGAAAATGCCATGTGCACAGCGTTCCTTTTAAACTTAAAAAAAACTTCAGCGAATTGCACAATGTAGGCAACGTGCATAAATGAACAAAATAAGCTAAAATAACGAACATAAATTACAAGAAAATGCCATGTGTACAGCGTTCCTTTTAAACTTAAAAAAACTTCAGCGAATTGCACAACGTAGGCAACGTACAAACAGTTAGCCATGTTGGCGGATATACGGAGTTACCCATGTTGGCGCGTTTATTGCTCCAAAAACAATCGCCGCCAAGCAGTGGGCTAAAGCGCATTCCAACCTAAACAAATATTTATTAATAGTCAGTGGAACTAGAACTGAATTAATTGAATGAGAAATACTGAATCGTCTGTGAAAAGCTTTTTTTTTTTTTTTTTTTTTTTTTTTTTTTTTTTTTTAATTGTTAGATATATCATAGTATTTGAATAGAACATGTGACCATGATTAGATAATTTTTCAGTCATTTGGGGCCATGTGCTCTATTCTCTGAATTCATTCAAAACAAAGCATATTTTCCTTTTTTTCTTCCATCTTAATTTTTGTTTTAAAAAATGATGAAAATTTGGGATTTAGCCGGAACTGAAGAAGATGCACTCTCTTTTTTTTTTTCAAGAGAAAGGTATATTGGCAAAGAATGCAATATGTGATCAGAATCATGAAGTGAAACTGTCTTTTTGTGACGGAGTACGTTGGCAGTGCAATCGCAATGATACGTGGTTCGAATCGTCCGGATTGAGTTTTCTAACGTCTTTGAGATTTATTTAGTGCTGGAGCAAAGAGGTGACATCAGTCAAATGGTGGGAAAAATAACTGGATATGACTCGTCATAATACAGTTGTAGATTGAAACAACTGCTTAAGAGAAGTTTGTGTAGAAGTATTAGTGGAACATGCCCCCCCCCCCAAAAACAATGGTGGACCTGAAAAAATGGTTGAGATAGACAAGAGCTTATTTACAGAACAAAAGAACAATGCCGGTTGAATTCTTCTACAGTGGATATTTGATGGCGTTTGCTGTGAAACGGATGAATGCTTTCTCATTTAAAGTTTCAAACTATTTTTTACCAGTACTGTCAGATGCGATAACAAAGCATATCGAAGAAGTGTCAGTCATCTATTCTGATTCCTGGAAGGGCTACTGTACAACTAAAATGGAAGAAACTGACCTACAGCATTTCAAAGTCAATCACAGGTACAGTTTTGTTGATCCCGACACTAGTGTAAACATTTAGAAAATCGAACAACTTTGGGGCAGTGCCAAATGGAGAAATAAAAAACATCGGGGAACTTCTTGCCATCATTTGGTGTTGTACCTCGCTGAATTTATGTGGAGATTAGGAGTAAACAATCCATTTGGGCAAATTCTCAAGGACATCAATGTAGTCTGGAAAAACCAATAATTATAAGCATTATTTTTGGGTAAAACTGTTTTGTTCACAATTCATTAATATTTGTTTATAGTTAAACTTATTTTGCTTACTACTAATAAATATTTATTTATAGTTGAACGTTTTCGTCTTTTTTTCTGTAGACTGTTTTGGGCCTGGGTAACAAAAAGGTACCAAATTTTCTTTACAGTATTTATATTTGTTTTGAAATCAGATCCATGTCATATATTCCATAAAGAAGTCAAATTCAGTATATGGTCATCTATGGTGTATATAACAAGAGTTAGTTAATTGTAACTGAGTTGGCTGTAAAACTACCTGTTTAATTTTTCACCTTATATTAATTCCTTTCTGATTTCACATTTATTGTAGATTTAATATTTATATTATTATATATTGTGTAACAGAATGCCAAGTAATAATATTTTTTCTGAATCATTTGTTAAAAGAAGCTGGCTTAAATTTTTTTCTTTATTGCAGATTGGAGAGATACGTTTTCGTAATAATTATACTGCATATATTGATCTCTCTTGCAAAAGGGTGCCTGCTGAGAAGGATGTTAAAAGTATGTTTTAATACACATCATAAAGTGTTATTAGAAATTTTGTAAAAATGAAGTTTATATATGTATATATATTGAAAGGTCCCCCAACTAAATATTTGTATCTCTATTGTTATAAGGTAACATGCACCAAGCAACTTTCTACAGAAAGATATATATGCCAATGAAATTAAATGTGTTATTCTTATTTCTTATTGGTGAAAATGCGCTTTAGCCCACTGCTTGGCGATGTTTTGAAAATCGCCAATTCGGCGCGTTTCTGCGAAACATCTTTGCAATTACAACCTTTCCGACACGCTCCGCGAAAACCAAACCATAGAATGTAACCAAACCATGTAAACAAAACATAGAATTCTAAAGCATAAATTAGTATGGAAACTGTTTCCACAAAAAGATAATAAAATAATATGCAAAACGAACATTATGATCATTAAAATATTTGTCAGTTAGGTTTAAATTAATAACTTACATTTTATGTTGTAATACTTACATATTTTATGCCGTTACATAACCTTCCCGACACGCTCCGCGAAAACATAACCAAAATGGCATCGAAGAAAGAAGGAATTTTTTTTAAAAGGGCATTAAAATTACAAACGATACCATGTACACAGCACTACGTTTTAACTTAAAAAAAAAAATCTGCGAATTGCACAATGTAGGCAACGTACACAAATCAACAAAATAAGCTAGTATAACAAAAATAAATTACAAGAAAATGCCATGTGCACAGCGTTCCTTTTAAACTTAAAAAAAACTTCTGCGAATTGCACAATGTAGGCAACGTGCACAAATGAACAAAATAAGCTAAAATAATGAAAATAAATTACAAGAAAATGCCATGTGCACAGCGTTCCTTTTAAACTTAAAAAAAATTTCAGCGAATTGCACAATGTATGCAACGTACACAAATCAACAAAATAAGGTTGGCGGATATACGGTGTTACCCATGTTGGCGCGTTTATTGCTCATTCAAAAACAATCGCCGCCAAGCAGTGGGCTAAAGCGCATTCCAACCCTCTTATTACAGTTCTTGTTTTCAAAGTTAATATTGTCAAGAAAAATTTTTTAAATGTGTCATTTCATTTTAATCTTTGTTTATTGAAAAAATTAATCTAAAAGATATGTTTCTTATATTAGAAAAAAGGTACTTAAACATTAATACAACCAGCTTGGCACAGTTTGGCACTTAATTAACTCATACTCATATTGGCACATTTGTTTTCACACTCTTGTATTTTTTAAACTTATTTGCATAGATTTTGTACTCAAATTCTGAAACACAGACTCCAAATGTTTTTCTTATATACTATTTTCTCTCTATTTTAAGCCTCACTTGTTACAAAATAAGTAAATAAGAATATGATGAAAATATTCCTTGCAATAAAATAATTTATTCAAGAAATGGTAATCAATAATTTTCGGAGCCTTCAAATTTTTGTTGAGATGTTTTTGGAGGAGATGTTTCTTGTCATAATTTTTTTTTTCTATTTCTAAATGAAAATGTGCCGCAATAATTATCATCTGCATTTGCAAATTATTACTTGTTTAAAAAACATATTGTTACGAAAAATTCGGCGGTTGCGCCTGTATGTAAGCTTTCCGGCATAGCACTAGGGTTGCCATAAAATAGTGTATGGCAGGGTTGCCAGATTGGCGACCAAATTGGCGATATCCCATGGTCCAATCGGGAAGCTTCTAGAATAACTTCCTGTCGAGATATTTCTCGAAACGTGTCGAACTTAAAGAAAAGCTATATAAACCCTTGCGTTTCTGAGAGTTAGTTGTTGCAGAGTTAGTAGTTACGAGTAGTTGCGAGTGAGTTGCGAGTTAGTTGTTGCAGAGTTGCGAGTTAGTTGCGAGATTGTGAAGTGTTGCGAGCAGTGTGATTAGTTGTGAGAATAGCTGCTACGCGAGAGTTCTGTGAACGGAAAGCAATCGAGATAGTGCTTTGCCGTGAAGCTATCTTTACAGTATAGCTTGACAGTGGATTGGTGATTGTTCCACGGTGTTTTATTATAAGTTTAGTGTTGCCGTGAAGCTACCTGTACAGTTACAGCCTGAAGCTGTGTTGCTGATTGTTTCAGCGTATTTATTGTAGATTTTCGACGCTTTTAAAGGTGATTTTGGAACTGTGCTGTAAATAGTGATTCCTGTAAATAAATTGTGCTTTTTATTGTTCTGCATCGTGTTTTCATCGGATACTCTCAAATCTACGAACCCGTAAAAACGCAACAACTGGTGTCAGGAGTGGGGTTTGAGAGTGAATGCCAGTCATCCGTCTACAGGAGAAAATGAAGGCGGAGGAAATGAATGCTTTGATGGACATGTTAGTAGCTCTGAAAGCCGACATGTTAGCAGCTCTGAAAGCTGGACAAGACGAGATAATAGCCGGATATGATGAGATAAGAATTGGCTATGAAGAGATGATAGCCGAGATGAAGGCCGAGCGCGAAAAGAGGAAAGTCGGCCGAGAAAAAGTACCAGAGCAACTCCAACAGATGAAAGAGGAGCTTGCAGAAGAAACTGGAGCCATGAAAGAAGATGCGGAAATCGCAGATGTGGCATCTGAAGAGTCGGGATGAAGAAACGGAGGAAGTAGCTAGTAGAGTGTCTGAGAAAGATCCGGAAATTATGAATGAAACATCCAACAGGATGAAAGAAAAAGAACGAAAACATGAAGAAATTAAAGACGGGAACGAAGATTTTGATGCTCACGTGCCTGAAGTAGACACAGAAGAAAATGAAAATGCGACTGTCAAGATCATAGCAACTGATAATGAAGTTACAAAGTCGCAGTTAGCAAGCATTGAACGATCTGATGAGATGCATTCACATGTTCACATCACATGTCCATGTGATGCTGAGATGGAAGAAGCTGATGTACAACTTACGCGGAGTGCTCCAGCATTGCAAGAAAATTTATCCATTTTGCAATCCATATGTGTGTCTTATAATGAAGATTGTGCAGACATGGACTCGATTCTAAACCTGGATACTTCTGCTTGTAAAGGATCGGATTCTATTCATGGTCCTGGTGTAAACATCGGAACTCGCTTTCAGGAAATAGAGGTAAATAAGCATGTACCTTCTGCTGTGAGTATCGAGGTGAACTGTACAAACGGTGCGAATAAACTACAGAGTGGTGAACGAACTGTTTCAGATCTTCCTGTGCACGAGAAGTCTGAAAGGACTGAATCTTCAGACTGTGATATAAAAAACAGAAATACATCTGAGAACTGCCGTGGAAAAGTATTTGACCCGGGTATAACTTAGTGAAAAGCCTAAGACTAAAATCCATTCTGAACTTTAATAGTATAGTTTAAAATTGTTATGTGTTTAACTTGTGTATATAATTTGTATATAATGTAAATATTTGTTTCTTTAGTTATGTTATTTGTTTGTTTTATTACCTTTTGTATGTATCGAATTATGCTTCTGATCAAGGATTGTACTGCCCGGGACGTGCAGTCCTTGGGAGGGGGCAGTGTTACGAAAAATTCGGCGGTTGCGCCTGTATGTAAGCTTTCCGGCATAGCACTAGGGTTGCCATAAAATAGTGTATGGTAGGGTTGCCAGATTGGCGACTTTATCGCCCATTTGGCGACCAAATTGGCGATATCCCATGGTCCAATCGGGAAGCTTCTAGAATAACTTCCTGTCGAGATATTTCTCGAAACGTGTGGAACTTTAAGAAAAGCTATTTAAACCCTTGCGTTTCTGAGAGCAGTTAGTTGTTAGAAGTTGCGAGTTAGTTGCAGAGTTGCGAAGAGATTGTGAAGTAGTGTGAGCGTTGTGCTTACTGTGAGTGCTAAGCTACGCGAGAGTTCTGTGAACGGAAAGCAATCGAGTAGTGCTTTGCCGTGAAGCTATCTTTACAGTATAGCTTGACAGTGGATTGGTGATTGTTCCACGGTGTTTTATTATAAGTTTAGTGTTGCCGTGAAGCTACCTGTACAGTTACAGCCTGAAGCTGTGTTGCTGATTGTTTCAGCGTATTGATTGTGGATTTTCGACGATTTTAAAGATAATTTTGGAACTGTGCTGTAAATAGTGATTCCTGTAAATAAATTGTGCTTTTTATTGTTCTGCATCGTGTTTTCATCGATTACTCTCAAATCCACGAACCCGTAAAAACGCAACAATATTGACATTTCCAAATCTAAAGTGAACATGTCAAGACCCTAAAAATTGATGCTAAATTATGTTAAAAATTTGATAATTCATCATTCTAAAAATGGTAAAAGTATTCAAAATATGTAAAGCATTTAACTTTGACGTAAAGCATTTAACTACCTTTGACATATCAAAGCAAAGAAAATTGCATGGGACTATTCAAAATATCCTGAAGTGTGAATCACATTCTGAACTAATGTAAAGGAATCAGATTTATAATTAAAAATCAAACTAAATTGAAAAATTAATTCTGTAAAGCTTGCAGTGGATTTAGAAGAATGATTTGCAATAAATATTGGCCTCGAAAATTTTACAATAGTTATTAGGGCATAAGGATACAATGGGTGATCAGTAAGAAGGAAATTCTTCGTCAATAAAAAACAGGCAAAATATGCCTAGTGTTTGCAAAAAAGGTAAGCAAATACTGTTTATCATACTAAAACTGTGTTATATTTACAGACAAGCTAAAATTGAATATATTTGATTCTAGTGGGTGAATTGCTGCATAATGAAAGCCGAATGAAAAACTGAATCCAAAAATTCTTTTGCCTACTGTTAAGCACAAGAATAAAAGCATAATGATTTGGAGATAGGAAATTAAGTTTTATAGAAAAGAATGGGGTTGGTATAAATACAGAAATATTCTTAAAAAAACCTGAAAGCTACTCTTAAGTTTTCAAGAAAACTTGGAATGCAAAATACATTCAAGTTCTATCAAGCTAACAATTGTAAACATGCAGCCTTAAATGGCCACTTGTGGTTATTATGCAGCTGTCCCAAAGTTATCAAAACTCCTCTCTATTCCCAGACTTAAATCCTATTGAACATGTACTGAGTAAGTTAGGGAAAAGAATAAGGATACATGATATTTCTTTAAAAACTCTACTAGAAGTAATTCTTATGGATGAAAGAGATATTCTGATTTGAATTCATGCCAAAAATTCATACACATGAAAAGTGTAATTCTAAGTAATCTTTTTGAGACAACGGACCTTTATTTAAGAAGTTCCATCGGGACAGGTGGTTGTTGAAAGAAATCATCCCACAGGATGAGAGTTTTGTGTCTCTAAACCTAACTTTAGAATTAAAAACACACAAAAAAAGTTGTAGTCTTAACAACATCATAATTTTTTATACTATTTTTACTGTTTTAATTTATATACAGTACAAAGTCCGTAATTCGGACTCATCAGGACCTCGGCGATTCCGGATTAGGGGTTTTTCCGGATTATAGATCATCAATTTAAATCTGGTAAGATGACATGCAGATATTGTTCAATTAAAAATATGAAACAGTAATTTAATTTATGAAATAAAAAGCAGTTATGATCTAAAGGGTATCAAATTTTACAAAAAAAAAAGCTTAATATTTATTTGTTTACTTTATTAAACATTTCTTTCAATGTAAGTTGTTAAAGTTGCTTCGTTTTTTGAGCTAATACTTTCTCTTTAATTCTATAAGCAGACATAATTTCTTGGTCAGTTACAAAGTTCCACTGTTCAAGTCCTGTAATTGCTCTGTCGAGAATACCGACTAAATTGTCAATCAAAATTTTTTCGTTTTCAGTAACCTCTCTGTCACTTTCTTCACTATCGGAAGCGGTATTTTCTGGATCTAGAACCATACTACAGATTTCGCTGTCCGTTAATTGATTGATGATTGGGGCATTGTCATCGCAATGAAAAACTTCTGTTAAATCATCTTCATTTATTACCATGTCTCCACATTTCTTTACATAATCCAATAACTGGAAAATTTCACCTTTTGTTTGTGATGTCCGAAAACCTTCAAATTCGCAGCTATCATCTTCATCATCCTCACCATGAAATATGGTAGCTGGCTATAAATTATGCCAAGCATTTTTTAACATATCTGGAGACACATCCTCCTACGATCTTGCAATGCTCCACACAGTAGATTTTATGCTAAAATATTTTTAAAATTCTTGAATAGTCTTGCCATTGTTCAAGAAATTTAACATAGATTTTAAAAATGCCACTTTATATTTACATTTCAGCACATGCACTATTCCCATATCCATAGGCTGGATGATAGACATACAGTTTGGAGGGAAGAATAATACGGATACATTATTTTTCACTAAAACTTTAAGTGAAATATGAACCGAAAAGTTGTCTACAAGTCAACAGTTGTCAACAGTCAGGACTATTTTTGAGTCATCAGGTAAACCAACCGAATTCAAATGTCACCGAGCCTCGGGTATAAAATGATTTTCAAACCAATCATTCATCAGTGGTTGTGTCATCCACGCTCTTTTATTTGCGTGATATATAACAGGGAAAATCGTTACTCCTTTAAATGCTCAAGGTCGTGCATGTTTTCCGATTCCGAAAAGTTTGCAGTTGTGCGTTCCTGCGGCATTTGCGCATGCTAAAATTGTTAGTCTCACTTTGGAATCTTTGACAGCAGTTGGAGCCTTTTCTGTAGAGGTTGCTAAGATATTTCATAGTACATATTGTCAGAAAAGACCAGTTTCATCAGCGTTGTAAATTTGTTCTGGAGAAATTGTTCACTAGTAATGAGTTCAATGAATTCATCTGCAAATTCTTCAGCAGCTTCAGTATCAGCTGAAGCTTTTTCGCCTGAAATTTTTAATTGTCTTATACCATGGTGATTTTAAAATTTGGTTAACCAACATGTTGAATATGTGCACTCAGTGTTTAAGTTCATTTCTTCATGAAATATTTTGGCTTGAGCCATTAGCATTAGACCCGTCAATGACACGCCCTCGCTGCGACACTGTCTGACCAATTCAATCATCACTTTGTCATAATCGTCATTTTTAGCGTAACGAACCTTTTTTCTGTTATTCACTGACAGTAGGGTGTCGGAATTCAAAAAGTTCCTTTTTCTTTTTGCTTATGTCATATACAGTTGACTTTCCAATGCCATACTTCTCGCATATTTTGAGACGGATATGCCTTTATCAGTTTTTTTGCAGCTATTCTACTTTTTGTTTGATGGACATTGAAACATGTTTTCGCTTTGTAGATCCTTTGGCAGCTCCAGAATTGGAAACTCCAGAATTGGAAACTCTTTTTGGCATAATCGAAAGTTCAAGCTTAATTTTTATAAAATTGCTCTAACAGCCTGCAAAAAATAATAAGCCGGATCCAATTAGAAGATTAAGGAACAGTGCAATCTGGAACATTAACTGAAATGCCTTAGAATCAGTAAAGATAATTTTAGCCTAGCTTATCTCTTTGAAATCCAGACTTTCGCTATTCTGTATCCTCAAAATACCGAACCGCACGAAATACTTTTCCAGTTTCACAGCAGTTTCCTCCCCTCCCCGTCCATTAATGAAGAAAATAGGTGTGAAGATTTCGAATGACATCCTTTGTGCTTTCTAACAAAGATTCCTTTGTTCAAAGGTCCATATTGAGAGTAAAAAATCCATTAATTTAGGACAAGACACTTTATTACAGGAATAAAGAATAAAAAGAGCACACAGCAAATTATATTCAACATCACACAGCATACCAAGCCATTACGTTCGCACGCTCGCAAGATGAATGTGTCGGGGGAAGAGACAACTGCGCCACAGTAGTTCATACGCATGCGCATAAGAAAAATGTTTGCTCGCCTCTACACAACACACCCCTCCTGCGAGCAACATTTTTTCAATACAAAAATGAAATACAAAATAACAATATATAATACATTACATTAAGAAATTAAGGAAATTACTTTCAATGTATACATTAATTTTTCTTCGCTGACACTTTTAGTAAGAAAATCTGCAATCATATTATCAGTTTGTGAATATTCCAACTTAATGACACTGTCCTTTATTAAATCCTTCATAAAATGGAAACGTAAGTTCATGTGTCTGGATTTCGTAGATGATCTGGCACAGTTGATCCACTGGATAGCAGCTTGACTGTCTGTATTCAAAGTCACTGCACCATTCAAAAATTGTTTACATTTTAATTCTGATAATAAATTTACAGTCCAAATAATATCCTTACAAATTTCAGAAATAGAAAATAAGTAGAGAGACTAACACTTCTTTGCTTACAACATTTCCAAGAAATCAATGAATCACCTAGTAAAATAGTACCACCAGAAAATGACTTACCATTTTCTGCATTTCCCCAGCTAGCATCAGCATATGCATTTAAAACTCCAAAATCATTGCTATAGAAAAGTTTTTTATTTTTTGTACCTTTTAAATACCTTAATACCCTTTTAGCCAAAAGATAATGCCCTTTTTCTGGTGCACGATTAAATTGTGACAAATAAGTTGTTACAAATGATATATCAGGACGCGTTCTATTCGCTAAATATAAAAGTTCCCCAATTAATTCCTGATATAAAGTTGTATCAATCTTTTCATTTGTACATGAAAAACCTTTATCTGCCCCTTTAACGATTGGCGTTTTTACTGCTTTACAATTTTCTAGATTGTGTTTAGTCAATAAGGATTCAATATATTCTGTTTGAGACAAACATATACCATTTTCAAGTTTTTCTATTTGCATTCCCAAAAATTTTGAATTAATATTTTCATGTAACTCAAATACATTTTTAATTTTAGAAACAGTATTTTTAAGCATTTCTTCATTATTACAGAATACAGCTAAATCATCAACATACAAACATAGTATAAAAATGTTTTTGGTATCATTATAAATGAATATACAATTATCAGATGCTAATTGTACCAATCCAAGTTTTTCTAATTCGGTTTTTATTTTCATATACCAATTTCTACCCGATTGAGGCAACCCATAAATACTTTTCTTTAATTTGCATACTTTTCCTTGTCCAATCAGTTTTTCATAACCAGGTGGAGGAGTCATATATACATCCTCCTTTAAGTCACTGTACAAATATGCTGTTTTTACATCATAAAATTTAACAGTCAAATTTAATTTAGCTGAAAGTGCAAGCAATAATCTAAAACATTCAATGTTAACAACTGGTGAATATGATTCGGTGTAATCCTTATTTTTTATTTGATTAAAGCCAGCCGCTACTAATCGCGCTTTATATTTTACTTCCCCAGAGTCTCCTTCCTTCAAAGTATACACCCATTTACTTTTTACTAATTTTGTTTTTTCAGGCCTTTCTACTATTTCCCACACTTCGTGTTTATGTAATGAATCTAATTCATTTTCCATTGCCGATTTCCAGGCATACCAATTAGCACTATGTTTTGCGTCTGAAAAATCGTTCGGAACATTACTGATTATATTTGACGCCAGTTGTTTAGATTTGAGCCTCTCGGATCGTCTTAATGGTATTTCATCTCCATTTTGATTATTTCTTTCATAGCTGTCAGATGTCTTTCCCCTATCATCGCCCCCACTACAACGGCTCATGTCGGCGATTTCGAAATGCGATGAGTCAGCATATTCGCTTGCTTGAGTATTTTCCGTAACAACCAATTCGAGGTGTGGTTTTTCACTTTTTGCTCTCTGATCTACTTCGTTTTCCTTCCACGATATTCCTTTTAATTTTTCAATATCCCAAGTTTCTATGGTTTTATTTTTCCCCATATAATTACTACCTTTTAAAGATTCGTTAAATTTAACCGATCGTTCTTCAATTATTTTATTACTTGCTATATCATAAATACGATATCCTTTTCTTTCTCTAGCATATCCTAACATTATCCCTCTTTTTCCGGGTATATCAAATTTGTTTCGCATTATTTTCGGAATGTGAAAGTATGCCACACATCCAAATTTTTTAAGATAGTTTAATTTGGGTTTTTTACCAGTCCACATTTCTATAGGAATTTTTTCTTTCCCTTTCCGAGGTGTTAAATTTGATACTTGAGTACTAAAATTAATTGCTTCTGCCCAGAATTTTACCGGAAGCTCACTCTCATATAGTAATGTCCTAGCTCTTTCCAAAAGAACTCTGTTTGCCCGTTCAGCTTTCCCATTACTTTCACTGTTATATGGAATTGTTTTTTCATGAAAAATACCAGAATTAGCAAGATAATTATCTAATTGTTCATTTACAAATTCTAAACCATTGTCTGTTCTCAAACGTTTAATTCTTTTACCAGTTAAATTTTCATACTTAGCTTTAAATTTAGAAAATGTATCAAATACTTCATTTTTACTTTTAAGAAAATAAGTAAAATACATTCCAGAAAAATCATCCACTAAGATCATAAAATATTTAGACCCACCAATTGATTCAGTTTGAACAGGACCACACAGATCCGAATGAATTAGTTCTAAAATTTCTGAACTCTGATTAATGTCAATATTTGGATGACTTTTTCTAGTTATTTTACTTATGTCACAAGTTTCACACTTAAAATCACTTACATCATTAATATCAATGTATTCCTTCATCTTAAGCATATACTTTGGATTTAAATGACACAATCTACTATGCCAAAGTTCGTAATTATTACCAGTACAATCATTAGCAATGCAACATTCAGAATTATAATATGGATCTAAATTAACTTCAAGCCTACCATTATTCTTAAATGCTTTAAAAAGTAACTGATTACACCTACTAAAAACTAATACAGAGTTATTCCTTGATTCAATTTTACATCCTTTATCCATTAATGCAGTGAGTGACAATAAGTTATTTCTTAAATCAGGAACATAACTAACATTACTAATAGTTAAATTAACAGAACTAGAATATTTTGTACTTATAGTTTTTGCTTTAACAGTACCAATACCCTCTGAAAATATTTTTGAATGTTTACCTGCCTGGTAAATCTCCCTCACCTCTGATATAATATTCTGAAACCAAAAGGAGTCCTTCGCCATGTGTCCAGTTGCACCACTATCCAACAACCAAATTTTGTCACATTCATCATTTTTTTCACGCGTAAGTTGAAGAGCGAAATCACTTTCTCTTTCATCAGAACGAGATGAAACGTTCACACTTGTAGGTTGCGATTTCTTTCTTTCTTTGTTACCTTTGGATAACCCACTTTTTGGACTCTTGTTTCTGTAGTAGCAGTCTTTCGCGATGTGACCAGGACGTCGGCAAATGTAACAAATTCTTGGATTATGATTTTTATTTCTTCTTGATACGAACGCCTCTGCGTTGGTTCCATCAGGTTGTTTCCCGTTCGCTGAACTGTGTGTAGACTCTTCCTCGCGGAGTATTTCGAGTACTTCATCAATTGTTTTTTCACGCTGGGTTTTTAAAATTTCCGTAATTCGAGAGAATATTCCACGAAGTCCACGGACTGTGTAAAACACCAATTCCCGCGGAGATACTTCTAGTCCTAGCGATTGACACTTAGTTGCTATTCCTCTCGCTCTTGCGATATAATCATTAGCCGACTCATGCAACTTCATTTCTAAATTTTTTAACTCATTACCGGCATCTATTTTTCGATCTTCGGCTTGTCCCGTAAATGTTGACTTTATTTTCTCCCAAAGTATTTTTGCATTCTCTTCTGCTGAGAACTGAAGCGCCTGTTGATCCGATAGTGAAAGTTTTATATATGCTACGGCGTCAGCGTTTTTCTCATTCCACAGTTTTTCATCTTTCTCGTCTAAGTTTTCTGGTTTTATGCTCGAAATTACTGAGTCAAGTCTTTTCAATGATAAGGCAGCTTTAATTTTCAATGCCCAAATAAAATAGTTCTCTCCAGTTAATTCGGGAACGTTCCACTTCTCCATTTTTGGCTTTCACTGAGACAGTTTCGATTTCTATTTGGTATTTTGCATCAAGTTTTTCTTGATATAACCACGGATCTCTGCTACCATTTGTTGTTCAGAGGTCCATATTGAGAGTAAAAAATCCATTAATTTAGGACAAGACACTTTATTACAGGAATAAAGAATAAAAAGAGCACACAGCAAATTATATTCAACATCACACAGCATACCAAGCCATTACGTTCGCACGCTCGCAAGACGAATGCGTCGGGGGAAGAGACAACTGCGCCACAGTAGTTCATACGCATGCGCATAAGAAAAATGTTCGCTCGCCTCTACCCAACAGATTCCATTAGGCTTTGATCCCATTCTTTATAAAACTATTCTAAAGGTCAGACTAACAAGCCTTTCGGGCTTTGTTATGATCGGGACTGAGATTTTGTTTTCTTCCACTATTTTTATAGGACCTTTATTGCTGTTGAAAGCTTTCCTGCAATTTTATTGCTGTTTAAAGCTTAAAAGCACACTGTATCGCAAAAGAATCAACGACAAAATGTCACGAGCAACCAAACGATAAGAAACCTCTTAGGACAAGCTGTCTACAGTAAACTGATACAATGCATTTAGAGAAACTGCACCTGCTACTACATACCTTAGGGGGAAGGAAGAAAACAAGATTGGAATTTCGGCCGTTTTCGACCATCTTCACATGTTTTGTTACGGAAGGAAAAGGAAGGTCCGGATTACGGACTTTGTACTGTACTTAAGCATCATTTTTACTGTTTTAATGTATAACTTAAGCTATCATGTACGTTAAAATGAGCATTTAATAATCTTTTTCCTGTATATGAAAATATATAAAACAAATAGCTTACTTTGATAGATAATTTTTGGAAGCTCTATTTAAATTATTCCAAAGTTTTAATTAACAAAATACATTAAAAAAACCTTAAAATTAATAAAAGAATACAAGAAAGGCTATTTACAAGACAAAGTAACAGAATCTTTCGTGGATAGTAGAAGGCTGACACTCGGTGAGCTCAGTCTCTGATAAAATGTCCATATGAGAATCACTAGAAATATCACTCTCTAACTCTTTAGAAGATGAATCATGACTCTCATCCATGTCATTAATTGGCTCATTTACTATGCGAATGTATCCTTCCTCTGATAAATGATGCTTTTTCGCCATAACAAACTGTAGTCAAGGCTTTCTGAAATAAAAAGAGAAGTATACAGAATATAAGTCATAAAAGCAATGGAAAGTATAATAGAACTCCAGATAATAACCCTAAAAGACCCTGCATGGTAACAAAAAAGAATTAAAAAAAAAAAAAAGGGGGATTCAAAGGGATATCAGAAATGCAAATCTTTTTATCATGTGGCAAGTTAGAGACAAGCTTTGTTTGTTTACATTAAGTTTTAACCTCTTCCCCCACAACAGTTGATACCAGTCTTACACAGAATGTGATCAAACTGATGGTCAGGATGCTAAAACTATATTCGTTTCAAAAGTAATGGACATTTCAAAAGTAATGGACGGAATGCCATCTAGTGATCTTTCAATGTGTTTCAGCTTAAAATGCTTATATGCATCACCTGTCCTTTGCGTTAGTTATGTAGTGATGCATGGGTGGGACATTTCGCTGTGAGAGATTGTATTTGTGGGAATACATACGTGGGATGCCCGTCTGAAAGGTTTAAAAGGTATTCAATAAAATGTTGCATGTCCCATTATTTTTATATTTTTATTCAATATAACTGTTTGTTATATTGAATAAAAATATAAAAGTGTCTGAATACTTATGTGAGTTTATTATCAGAACTTTTTAAACAAACTATTTTTTTATTAAAAATATTTTGAATGATTTTTTTTCAAAAAGAAGCAGATTTTAAAAAGTATGATCAATAGTGTGTGTGAAATTAAAATAAAGTCATTTCACTAATATTTAGTAACTGATATCTATATATACAAAAAAGAAAGTCTGTTGGTTTGTGCTCTAATAACACACTAACTAGTATTGTCACCAAACTTTCTACAATTCTTTTTTGGGTCCTGGAAAAAGTCGACGCCCACTTTTTTCCCAAAAAAGAAAAAAGTAGCTAAAATCAGAGGTATTAATTAAAAACTTGGAAAAACGATAATTTTTGGCCTCACTTTTCTGAGTAACAACAGTCTCGCAAGCTGGAGATGAAAAATCTGCTTTATTTCAAAAGTTTTTGCCACTGCTCACTTTCAAATCCTAGAGTTTGTTAATAAAAAATTTGTAAGTTTTACAATGAAATAAAAATAGCATTGCCAAACATTAAATACATTATTCCTGATTCCAAAAATTCGTGGGAAGCCATTTTGACTATTCCCATCTTCGTGCAACTTTAATCAGTCAAAATATTAATTAAAAACCAAAAACACTAATCTCCGTGCTCATTTTTCTGAGTGGCAACAGTCTCACATTTTGGAGATAAAAATGCTTTGTTTCGAAAAGTGTTGCTACTGCTCGCTTTCAGTTCGTAGAGTTTGTTAATGAAAAATTTGTAAGTTTTACGAAATCTATAAAGAAGAATATCTGTTTGTCTGTTTGTGCATGTTATTGATTTCTGATCAATTATGATAAATTTTTTGCCACATTTAATCAACTGAAATTGAATATAGGTGAAATATTGGATGGGACTTGAGCTTTTATGACCATTTGATTAGAAAGACGAAAATCATTAAAAACTCTGTGTCATTGTTGCTGATATAATAAGGGAGAATTAGCTTACTTTTCTATGCAAATTTTTTATGTCTGTTCTGTATCACATCAGACTGAAAAATGTATGACTATGAATCACATTTTTTGCATCATTATTATAGGAGGATTACAGCGCTGTCATTCTCTCTGTTGTTATATGCATTACTCTCAATCTAACTTAACTGGCATCGGATACTTCCGCTAGTTTATAAATAAAACTGAAGAATGCTAGTTTTTGAAAATAAATGTGAACTATTGTAAATAGTACCCTTTTCATTCATAGTTTCTCTGTCTTTACCTTCTGCTGTTTTTTTCTCTTCTCTCGATGTTAAAATCATTTATGGTTTTAACAACAGTCATCATTTGCTGTTAAATTATAACCAGATTCAGCACCTGAGCCATTGTATCCAATGCGTGTGCACAGGTGGCAGAATTAAAAAAAAGCAAAGTTTTTAGAATTTAGGGAAGGCTCTAAGCAGCAGTATTTAGAGACAGCAAAATCTTTAGAATTAATTGATAAAAGCAATGGTGTCATACAGCAGAATATAAGAGACACAAAAATTGCACCAAGCAGCAAAATACCTAGCATTCATCTGCAAATAATTCAATGCATGAATTCATCTGCAAATAGTTCAGCAGCTTCAGTATCAGCTAAAGCTTTTTCACCTGAAATTCTTAATTGCTTTATATCATGGCGATTTTTAAATTTGGTTAACCAACCTGTTGCGTATGTGTACTCAGTTTTTAAGTTAATTTCTTAGTGAAATATTTATTTTAGCTTGAGCATTGGACATGACAGTGGCATGCTCATGCCCTTGCTGCAGTGTCTTACCCATTCAATCATCACTTTGTCATGATCTTCACTTTTAGCATATCGAATAATTTTTCTGTTATTCATTGCGAGTGGGGTGTTGGAATCCACAAAAAGTTCAAAAAATTCCTTTTTCTGTATTCTTATGTGTTTCTGTCATATACAGTTGACTTTCAAAAGCCATACTCCTGCATAATTTTGAAACAAATATACCTTTATCCATTTTTTACAGCAATTCCACTTCTTGTTTAATGGACATCGAAATATGCTTTCATGTATTAGATCCTGTTGCAGCTCCAGAATTAGGAATTCTTTTCAACGTAATTGAAAGTTCAAACTTTAATTTTCATAAAATTGCTGTAATAAAAACAGTCTGCAAAAATAATAAAAGTATAATTTTAGCCTACATTAACAACATCTGCTATACATTATTGGCTATGTATCATGAGATTGGTGATGAAAGACAAGTTGTTCCGCTAAATTTTGTCTTTCTTCTATCGCACACTGAGACAATTAAGCCTGAATTATATTAGTTTATTTATTTATTATACTTACGTCTGTTTCTTCCACATGCTTAAGACATCTGAGTACTGAACAAATAAATTCTTACATATACTTAAGGCTTATCGAAGGCCGGTGCTAGATATCTTACCACCTGATGCAGTCTCTGTAGGTCTTAAATTCTGCTACCAAGCACCTTCTTAAGTTCTAAATTTTTGCCGCCGGTAAAGTTTGGATCTCAGTGCTTTCCCTAAATTTGAAAAATTTCATCCCTTAATTTTTTGCTTGGTGTTTCTCTAAAATTCCAAAAATTGTGTCTTTCCTAAATTCTGCCACCTGGTGCGACCATATGAGCTCTCACGCCGGTTCTGGGTTTCTGTGAAAAACAAATCAGTTATTCTTAATTCAAATAGCATTAAATGTAACCTTTTGACCTATGAGTATCATTAGCAAAACCTATTTTTAGTATATGGAAAGAAATGTTTGTTAAATTTTTCCTCGTCAACATTTCTTGGTGCATTTAGTTTAAATCTGTAATCATTGCCAAGCATGATGTCAACATAAAAGGTTACCATACTTTTTGTTATTAAATTACTAATAAAAAAAATCTGAAAGGTTTCAGATTTTAATTATGTCCAAAGGGGCATTTATTTAACATTTTGTGTGTTACCTTTATTTATTAAATACCATGTTCTTCGCACTTAAACCATAAAATTCAGTTCAATAGCAATATCGCAAAATAATTTTAAATTGAGCATATCTTTAGAAATTTCGGTACACGCTCTCACGCGCTGGAGATAAAAATGTTTTTCTGTACAACGTTGGCATTGCTGGCTTTGAAATCTTTGAGTTTGTTAATGAAAAATTCGTTAAAGTTTTCGAGAATATTGTTACGAATTTCACATTTATTTGGCTATTTATTTATAATTGTAATTAAAATTCCTTTTTATTTTCCCGTGCAACGCAGACGATTTTTAACGAGAAAGCTTCATAAAAAAAAAAACAAAGAAACATAAGGACTAAATTGAAAAGTGATACGCCGTTTTTTGTGAAATAACGCAAAACGCCCAAATAAAAGTAATAGTCCTTCGGGACTAAATCCCTTTGGACTAAAAATTGTTTGGGCATTGCTGCGTGAGTCATTACTCAAGTTGTCATGTGTTGATAAACATGCAGTGATAAGAGCAAAATATATTAAATGATTTGTTAGGTTGGCACCAGGGATATAAAAATCATTGTTCTTTCTATGTAGAATATTTTGTTTTCAGATGTGTGCAAAACAGATAATCAGCTATGGAGCCAAATTATTGATCACACAAATTTCTACTAAATTGTTTCTTCAGTAACGAGGTATTTATTTAGTGCTGAAGTAAAATTAAGAATCTGGGACTCTCCACATGTTTTATTACGGGGAAGGGAATCAAATGCACATGTGTGAGATATACAAAAAAAAAAAAAGGTTGTTGGGGGTTTTGAGGTCCAGATTTTAGATCATTCCGGATCTTGGACTTTGTACTGTATAACTTTAAGCAAAGGATTTTAATTTTTAACTTTCATTATTGTCAGTTGTTGCGATCACATTTTGGCATGCTTGCTTGGTGCTGCTTGGTATGTAGTTGTTTGCTTGTGTCACCATCTGTTAGCACCAATGAGAAATGCAGCAGCCTACATGTTTTCACATGCCCTTGAAGATGATAATAACCTTAGGATACCTTGATACGTAGGTGGTTATACTGGGTTTCTACTATGTTAGACAGTAGTTACCAATAAACCTAAGGTAATCCCATTGTGGGTCTTGCGATGCAAAATCCTTCTTTGGTCTCGAAACGAGTGAACTTGTAAGTGTGTGTCTTTGGAATGTGAGCATTTTATTAGCTCTTGAGATCACTATACACTCCTAAGCATTACTGATGTAACATGAAGAGAGATGATTGGCCACTATAAACTGAGCCTGCATTGTGAGTGGAGTTACGAGTGCCTTGATGAGATTGATCTCTGTGTTGATGGGCTATGGCTGTGATATGTGGCATTCTTAGTTAGACCCATTGTTGTATGAAGAAGCGTGATTGAGAGTGTGTGAAGTAGTTCATCATTTATCCTCAGTGGGAGAAAGTGTGTAATTCTACAGGTTGCCATTGTAGCGATCACTCAGTATGCTTCCTTGATGCTGCTTGGTATGTATTTGCTTGCTCACGTCATCATCTGTTATCACCAATGAGAAGTGCAGTAGCACACGAGTTTAGCCTGCCCTTGTAGATAATAATGACCTTCGGATTCGATCCTGGGTCTGTTACAAGGCAGTAAAATATACTGCTGTTACAAAAGAGCTCTAGTGTGGCAGATTCTGATATTCGAACTGCTTTGGAATATAAGCATTTGATGAGCTCTCGAGATTGCTAACCAATTAATTATTAATATTAATTGAATGTTGCCAACACCTGCTATGGTTTGCTACATTTATTTATTTATTTATTTATTTATCCTTTATTTGCCATCATTTAAAGTGTTTATCATATGTGCACTTATGGTTCCTGAGACCTTTGAATGGACAATGTTTATTTCCAAATATTTACCTTGTAAATATGCAAACGATTTTAATTTATAAATAGTTTTGAATGTGACTTATCAGCTTTGAAGTATAGCTTTAGTTTTTCATAGATAGGGATATCCTTCCATGGCAGACATCTGTGAAACATTTTATTTTAATGGACGAACCTGAATGTGAAAAAAATTCTCAAAATGTTTTTTCAATTCCTTCCACAAAGGTAAGGCATTAATTACTCAAAGTATGTTTCAAGCCATATATGGATAAATACACTGCTGGCCACCGTAAGTGCAACACTCTGAAGGAAGCATGCAAATAACATCAAATTTACAACATGCATTAGTGGAGATGATTAGAATTTCAGCGCAGACGCAAATCACGTACGCCTGTGGCGCTACTTCAAAGAGCTATTTAAGGCTTGGAGTTTTCGACGATTTCGAGTTCGGTAATTGTGTTTTTCTTGTGGTTTTTTATTGTTTTTTTTGTGGTTTTTCAAAAAAAAAAAAAAAAGAAAGAAAAAAAAGACAATCAATTATGCCTTGTAGTAAACAGTGATCATCGTTTGATCAAGTATCCGAGTTCAACAGAGGAAGGATAGTGGCCTACCGAAAGTGTAGATTATCTTTCAGGGAAATCAGTAGTCGTGTTCGACGAAACCAAACAACTGTAATGCGGATATGTGACCGTTGGATGCAGGAGGGTACGATGGACCGACGTGTTCGATCGCATCCACCTCAGTGCACCACTTCACGTGATGACAGGAACATTGTGCGCATGGCAGTGACGGATCGCTCAGTCACGTCTTGAACCATAGCACAGCACATTCAGTCTGTAACGCATCATCAAGTGTCTGCGTGTACCATTCGACGCCGTTTACAGCAGAGTGGTCTGTCCGCAAGACGTCCATTGCTTCGTCTACCCTTGATGCTGAACCATAGACATCTCCGCCGCCAATGGTGCAATGAAAGAAGGATGTGGATGGCGGAATGGAATGAAATTGTCTTTACTGACGAGTCACGATGGTCTGCAACACCACGATGGTAGGATTCGAGTCTGGAGACACCGTGGAAAGAGGATGCTGAACAGCTGCATTATGCACCACCACACTGGTCCTGCACCGAGTATTATGGCATGGGACAGTATTGGGTATCACTCTCGCACTCCTCTAGTACACATTGCCGGTACTTTAAACAATCAGCGCTACATCTCCGAGGTGTTGGAGCCAGTTGTCCTTCCTTACCTTCAGGGCTTGCCTGCAGCCATATTTCAACAGGTTAATGCACGACCACTTGTGGCACGCATTGTCCAAGGGTTCTTCGTCAGTTGCCAGATTGAATTGCTTCCCTGGCCGGCTCGCTGTCCGGATCTTTCGCCGATTGAAAACATGTGTTCCATGGTTGCTTAACGATTGACCCAGATTACATCCCAAGCTGCCACACCAGATCAACTTTGGCAATGTGTGAAAGCTGCTTGTTCTGCTGTACCCAAGCACACATCCAAGGTCTCTTTGAATCAATGCCGAGGCGTGTGGCAGCGGTGATCTCCAACAATGGCGGCTACTCTGGCTACTGATTCTGGAAGGAACCACACTTCACAGAAGTCTATAAATTTAATCATTTGATACTTGGTCAATATGTTATTTACTAAATAAATTTTGTTGTGATATCTCTTGTCTTTCTTTGTGTTGCAATTTGGGTAGCCAGCAGTGTATTTTTAAGATTTAAAAGAAGAATTCTTTTATTCTACTTACTATTTTTTAAATATGATTTTACACAAATTATTTTTTTTTTCATAAATAGCTAAAGAAGATAGAAATCACAGGTTTTGGTGCATTTTAATATATGTATCTGTCCACATAGCTACCAGCTTTCCCAGATTTTCATCATGTCTCCTTTTTGATCAGTGAATTCTCACAATTTTTAATTTTTAGCCTAAGGGAAGCTGCTGAGGAAAATGTTCACAGTATTAATTTAATCAATTAGCAATTAAATTAGTAATTAATTAGTAAATTAAATTTATTGAATTAATAAAATTAAATCATGCAAATTCCATTCCTTCTCTAGTAATTTTCTGCAAAATTTTTCTTATTAAATTTTATTTGATCTGAAATGTTTTAGTCTACTGTAGACATTTATAGAGCATTTTATGTAGTTTCAGCCAATATTCAATCAGATAATGGTTTATTTTCTGTCAATAAATGGCACATTGCTAAATTTGGCCACATAATTTCATGTATATTTATTATTTATTTTATTTTCATCATATTCAAAAGCATTTTGATAAATAAAAGCTTTCCTTCCTTAGCCAGGATTTTGTCAGTGAAAAAGTGTAAGAAAACTAAATGAAATTATCTAGAAAACGTGAAATTTAGAATGTCAAATTAAACATCAATATTATTTTACATCCAAATGATACCCAGAAAGTCTTGATTTTCATGTAAGAACCTCCCAGTTTTCTATATTTCAAGGTTGGTAGTTGCATACATAGAGACAGAAACAGATAATAGTAAAACTATTTATTGTGCTCAGAATATTGTAAAAATTAGAAGAATCTGTAAATTAATTAACTGCTATGCTATTAGAGTAGCAATATGAATTTAGTGGATAATTTTCCACGTTAGTTGCTTCTGAAATTAAAAATGCTAGTAGAGTAGCAATATAAATTTAGTGGGTAATTTTCCAAGTTTGTTGCTTCTGAAATTTAAAAAAAAACTACATATTTGTACCATCAGCAGAATAAAAGTATATTTATTAGTGTTCTGCTTTTGTGCTGGTATTCATGATGCAAAAATTACCTTCATATTTTTGATTTAATTTGCAAAAGCTTTTAGTTATCCAAAATGAATTTGTAAAGAAAAAATTGTCATGTTTTGATTAATTGAAATTTAAAACATATGAATTTTCTATGGAACAAACAAAATATATAGTCTCTTCAAATTTCAGACAAACCTAGAAATCTAAGGTAGTGAGAAATTTGCTTTTAGTTTGTTAAATATTAGCCATGTGAATAAACTAACATATAATTATTGATTTTAAAATGAAAGATAAAATAAGTGTATTAGTTTCCCCCTCCCCCTTTTTTACATTTATTTATTATAAAGTCTGTTAAAGGTTATTCAATTATGGGAAAGCACACAAGAGCTATCTGTCTAAAGGGAGGGATGCTTTTGTGGAGGACTTTCTAAGGGAAACTGGCTCGTATACACGTTACACATGGGGAAAACCACGAAAACGCCCATGCAACCAGCCCGTTCGTGGGATTTGAACCTCGGACCGAACTACCAGTGTTCAGCGTCTTTACCGCTCGGCCGCTGGCGGGCAAAGTCTGTTGAAAAATTTTTTGCTTTATATCTTATGTTACATTTATAGTTAACTATATTTAAATATACTTTACCTTAAAATAAATAATGCTCTTGTAAGTTTTCAAGTGATGTGATGTCATGTGACCATTAGTTATATGAAAATATTTCTTGTCTTAAAGGGCTAGCCATGAGTTTTTTTTCTTGCAGGTATTTGATATATTGTGCATTTACTTGTTTCCAAGTAATAGCTGTGAAAATAGCATCATTTTTATTAAACTGGGCCTCAAAGTTTTTGTGCTGCAATCAGAGTTTAATAAATTTTATAGAAAGAAATCACTATATTTACATTTAAATTTTTAATAACGTCTTGATCGATGGGTTAAATTCTGATGGATTGTTAAATTCACATTTTTTATTTTATTTATTTATCAACTTATTTCTTTATCAACATTTCTGTCAAGTTTTTAAACGTTTTAAATTAATAAATATAAAGGAAGTAAACAATATGTAAACATGAAGTTTTAAACAAAAGACTATTAAAAATGACAAAAAGATATGAAGCCTTTCCAAATACTGTGGAATGAAATCATAGCATAATCTTATGGAAGGAATGTTAATGAAAACAGAGCATTATTCTTAGGTATGACAAACCATTGGATACTGGATTATTGGCAGTTTTCTGTAGTGCTAGAGTTTATTAATATATTTATTTGTATTTTTAGATTTTCTAAAATTGTATAAATTGATTAAATTCATAAATTTATAAAAGGGAGCTTTAATATCTGTTAGCCCCCAAAATAATTTTGACAATAAAAAGCAGTACATATCTGCATTATTTGTATATTTGGACTGATATTTATTTGTTTATTTTATTTTAAGAGTGCCATCCCATGGTCTGGCATAGTTAATTTAAGAATTATACTAAAACAGCCATCATACCGATGGAAAAAGTTTGGTATAGAAGAACTAAACTTTTTTGGAGATCTACTCAAGGTTAGTTTGTATTTTTTTTCTTTTTTCTTTTTTAGTGTTTGCTTGATTTTTTTTTATCTAAATTGTATCTTTGTAGTATGTTGAAAAATAAAAATAAAACATTTAAATCCATTATTTGATTATTTTTTTCATCTGGGTTGAATCTAATGGATTTAAATGTTTTATTTTTATTTTTAAATATTAATACTAGTTATTTCAGCTTTCAGCTCATAATTGGATTAGGCTTTGAATTCTCTCTCTCTCTCTTTTTTTTTTGTATAGTTGGATTAAGTTTTGAATTCTTTTTTTTCTCCTTAAAAACTGTAGTATACAAGATTACGAACTTTAGGATTACTTTAGGGTTACGAGGTTTAGGGTGCAACCGAGACATTTAAAAATCATATAGCAATTTAGGTCAGAACTGACTTGTGCATGTGATATTGTATATAGAAAACACCAGAAATGAATGAAAACCATGCAAGTGAATATGCATTTTAATAATGAATGTGCATTTACAAAAGTAACAGGCCAAAATGTCCTCCATGAGTTGTAGTGAAGCCTCACATCTCCTGTACCTGAGATTCCGAACATTCTGGAGGCAGTTCTTGAACTTCTGCAACAGCTGCTGAGATGTATCCAGCTAGTTTCTTCGCACTGTCAACGGGTGTCATACACCAGTGTTTTCGTATGTCCCTAGAAGAAGTAATTAAGGCCTGATAGATCTAATGATTAATGCATCAGATCATCACACTGATCTACTGTTGGCCAAATGTATTGGCTGCATTTAACTAGATGCATATCAACTAACGTCATGATTGTCTAACCAACTGATGCTGACTGCCATATGGATGGGCATGGCCTCGAATCCCGGAGAAGGCGTGGATGTTCATAAGCATATACTGTGTGAGGCAAGGGAGCTCTCAAAATACATGTTAACCCAAAAGTTCTCTAGAGAGGTTGATGATTAAGGGAAGAGGGGTGAGATGACCTTGGACCGATTGATCGATGAACCTCTGCAATTTGTGATGAAGATAATTTCTTATAATTTCTCCTTATGGCTACAAAATTTATCAGAATCATAATGT
Source organism: Stegodyphus mimosarum (assembly GCA_000611955.2). NCBI lineage: Eukaryota > Metazoa > Arthropoda > Arachnida > Araneae > Eresidae > Stegodyphus > Stegodyphus mimosarum. The sequence continues at coordinate 123,488 of KK121432.1, forward strand.
CATCAAATATCAAGCATTAAATATCAAATATCATCAAATATCTCTCTGTAAGAAATAAAAAGCCTTATAAGTACTTATATACAAATGTATTTTTCTTCACGTATTGAAGAAAAAATTAATAAATAAGAGAAAAAGATTAGTCATTATTTACTCTCAAGTTTTGTCTCACTTGAAAAGCTTTCTTTGAAAATTTAGAAAATTTTCATAATTTGTTTATTTTTAGTCTAAAATTAAGGAAATTATTTAATAATTAAGTAAATATGTTTGAAAATTTAATATTTAGCTGTAAATATATTTAAATTATAAAGTGTCACCAAAAAAAAAAATGTTTTACCAGTACCAAAATTTAGATTTCAGACAGAAAATAAATAAAAATTTAATTTTTTTCTTTTGCAATATTATTATTGTACATTTTTGTAAATATTTAGTAAGCAAAATTCACAAATGATTTTGTGGGCTTGTTCTGATGTTACTGTCAGACAAGTGAGATAAGTCACAACAACCAAACTGATTTAAAATATTTTTTTTACTTTTTTAATAGAAAACTTTCATTTTGTCAAAAAAATAAAAATCTGACCCGTCAGCTGTTTTTGGATTTTGCATTTGGCCTGCATGCAATTTAAGGTTGATACCACTGGGATAGTCCTGCTGTCTTGGAGTCTGGGAACTTACATTAACTTACACATTCACTGTAAGGTTAACTTGAGAAATTTGGAAAGAAGAAACTTTAAATCTATAATCAAGAGGCCCAATTTAGATTTGATGTGCATATTTTGCAGATTGTTAAGTAACTGTTTTTTCAGTAATTTTTAAGTTTCAGTAATAACTAGGATTTTCAGTAATTGTTAATCTTAGATAAACTAAAATTACTTTCTCTATTCCTAAATAATTTTCCTCGACTTCAATGCATTTAGTGTAGTGATCTGTTAAGCATGAGATTACAACAGGGACAGGGGCTTAGCTAGAGGGGGCAACGGGGACGTTTGTTCCTGGTTGCACCATCCAGAGGGTGCCAAACTGATGATACAAATTTTTAGAACGAAATGTTTTCCACTCTTGGCTAACAGGAGGGGGCCACACGAGATGTTCAGCTGTCCCCGGGTGCTAAAAACCCTAGCTACAGCTGTGAACAGAGGGGAAAAAAATTTTTTTGTCACAACCTTCAAACCATTCCTGAATAGCTCCTTCAAATGATCATACTTACTGTAATATGAACCACACAAGTACTGCTTCAGATTTTGAAACAAAAGGAAGCCACTTGAGACTTGGTCTGCTGAACACAGTACATGGTGAAGAAGGTGAAATTCAAATTACTGAATAACGGTCTGGGAAATTTTAGCTTTTAATGCTGGAGTGTTATTGTAGAAGTCCACTTTCTATTGAATTAGCCATGATATTATATCTTCATGGGTTGTAAAAGTTGATTCAGCAGATTAGTACATAATAAAGACCTGATATCATGGTATTATGTGACATAATCAGTGAGCAGTTTTTCTCTTTATAAAAAATGGTGCCCATATCTTCTCAGTGGATTTCTGGGCTCTGAACTTTCAGTGTTGGGAAGATGCACCTTCTTGCTCTCTAGTTTTGCTTTTGAATCACATCAGTGAAGCTATGTTAATTTCCTGTCTGAATAAAAACAGAAATTTATGCCACGAATAAAAATATATATTGGCATTATCACTGAGAACATTTCCTGAGAACATTTAACTCATTGTTTCTTCATTTTTTTATCAACACTCTAGACACCCATCTGGTGCTGATGTTTGACTTCTGGCACCAGCTTTTTGCACAAGATTTTGTTTTTGGCTGATCTTTAACACTAATATTGATTTCCTTGGATGCCTCAAGCGGTCTGAGAAACTGTCACTCCTCTATTTTCCATCGTATATTCCTTAATTTTACTACATATTTTTTCGCTTGTGACATTCATTCTGCAGATTAGTCTGAGACTATCGATGAATGATTCCCTTTAATGTTTAAACATAGCTGCCCATCTTTTGACTGACAGAAGAAAATGTTTCACCATAGACTGCCCATGCTTTCAAGAATATTTGTCGGGGATATGCTTTTTTTTTTTTTGTTAAAAATTCTATCTCTGTGTGATGTTTGATAATTACAATATTATCTTAGTGGCAACATTTAATTATTTCCCCAAAACCAAACAATGGCACCGGTTGTATGCAATTTCCTTTTTATACTTCCAAAGGATGATGTAATAATTTCACTATTTTTTTAAACGTTTTACGAGTATTGCATCATACTTAGGCTTATTAAATATTTTTTATATAGCACCTTACAAAAATTATATTTGCTGAAAAAATTGTAAATTCCTAAGAATGCAGTTACATAATGCAAAAACTAGTGCAAGTGTTGGTCTGTGAAAAATATCCTTTTTATCTTAATACATAAATGAAATAGTTTCTGGTGTGTACTGTATCTGTAGATCACAATTCACAATATCATTTTTTTTAAAATTTAAGTTGACTGTTAGAGAAACAAACATAAATAGTTTGCTGTAAGGTAAAACAGTAACACTGAAGATGCTGAGCATTAAAAGAGAAAAAAAAAAAATAGGCGATAATATAATTTAGCTAATTTTAGTTTGAGTGAAATTCTTTGTTTCATACATATAGAGAGAATATTAAAAAAGGAGAAAGAAAAGGTAGGAAAAATGAAAAGGGCAGGGTTTGCCATGAATACTTGTGAATTATAATTTGGGAAGTATTACAAGTTTCATTATTGTTATATCATCAGTGTGTGGATAATCAAAAAAGTATCCAAATTCTCCATGGTATCTTGCCTTTCTATTCTTCAAACTGCACCCATTTTACAAGATTTTACTGATGGATACAGCAGAGAGAAAAATATTTGCTGGTTGGGCTCTGGTAAAAATCATATACAATCACAGTAATTGTTCAACGTGTTTTGGATTGATAAGGATAATTTGTTTACATGGAAATATGAATATATATGTAATTCACATGTGCAGTTTCAGTCCATGCACATACATGTAGCAACCATTTTGTTCACCATACTTCATAGTTGGTTGTGGTTTACTAGTTCTTACATTTTTACCATTTTATTTTAAGGAGCATTGCCCAAGAACTGGTTCCAAAGTTGCACAGTGAATATGAATGCCTAAGCACATTATGCTGTTTTTACATGAAACAGATGTGCTGTCAGACACAGCCTTCATACAGGATGAGGTATCTAATGTTGCTTGTCCAGTAAAGACATTAAGCATCTTTGGGGGGGGGGGAGTTACTGTTGTTTGTGTTGTTACTGATCTCACTTGTCTGATCTAATCAGAACAAGCCCAGTATTTTATTGTGGCAAGGAGTGCAAGATTGTGTCTTATTGGTATGAGCCTTGAGTACTATACAGGTGACAGAACAACTTTGCCCAATTCTACCCTTGTTTTGAAAGAGAGAACCCCAGGGAATAGGTTCAGGGATCTTCTCCACTTGAAAGGACTTTTGGCCTTATGTATTATTTTGAGTGTCCCCATGCTGTGCAAACAGTATATATTTGCAAACATTCATGTCTTCTCCAGGATTCAAACCCAGACCTTTGGTATGGTAACCACTATCCTGTCTGGGTGGCAAAGAAAGAATGGCCAATAGATATTGCAAGATTCATAATGGCTTCCATAATCTTCTCACCTAACTTCAATGGATTTTTGGTTGATTGAGGGAGGAATGAAAGTGTATTTATGGAGACTTTCCATGTAAGGGAAACTAAAAAAAGGTTATTCAGCTTGAAATGTATTTGCTTCCACTATGCTGTATTCACCTGCCACTGGCATTGTAGCTCAATTGAGGTGTATTCCAGATTATGGCAGAAGTTATGTTAAACATTTGCTACTAAAATGTGCATTCTCAATTCATTCTTCTTTTCTGATTGTTCAAAGTGCTATCCATCATTGAAGTTTGTTTAAATTCATTTTCTGTGTATAAAAATTCCCCTGCCTAGACAGTAATGTTATTGCAAGCTGCATTCTCCTTTCATTATTCTTTCTTTTTTTTTGTGGTTTAAAAAAATATTTTTTGAATTTTGTATGCACTATGTATGACAGTAAGCCAGTCCCAAATTGAAAGTTCATTCCCCCCCTTTTTAACTGTTTCAAATAACTGAATGCCTATCTGTAAATACTGAAATTATCTCCAATAAAAATTGTCTTTGATTCATTATTTACAAATTCTTTTTGAAAGCAAGATTTCATTTTATTTATTTATTTTTAAGGATGGAAAACAAGTAGCAAGTATCCATTCAGCAACGTCATCAAGAAAAGTTGAAACAAAACCTGTCATATCAGAACCTGTAAGAACTGTTGCAATTCCTTACTCTTGCAATCTATTACCATTCCCTTTTAGTAAGATGATATATATATATAGCATGTAGATATTGTTTTTTTAAAGGTAGCTATTTTATTATATATATGGTTTATCATATTAATCTAGTATAAGATTTGCTTATTATTGTTTTATTTTGATCACTTGTGCATTTTCAAGCTTCAGCACTGTAATAATGATAGGCTTGCATTTACTTTGTATGTGAAAAGCATCAACTTGAAAAGAAGTACTTAAATAGTACTTAATAGAAAATAAATAGTGCTTAATAGTACTTAATAGATAATAGATGTTGGATTATATCATGCATAGAATTTGCTGAAGATTTACCAAATAATTAGCATCTGAAGTTAAATGTTTATTTTTCAGTGATGGAAAAATAGACTTTTATTAAATATATTTTGTGATGGCTACTAAATATTAATTTTATTTATAATAATTTATAAAAATTTGATTCATAATAAATGAATTTTTCTGGATAAATAAATTATAATTAAGGTTAAAAAATTATTTTTCAAAATACCTTAAAGTAAAACTGGAACAAGGTGAGATTATTACAGCTTTATTATTCTTTGGTTTAGTTAAGTGACAGTGTTTTTAAAACCGCTTGTGATATAGCATTTATCATTTTATTTTTATTTTACTCTTATTTTTACAAGCTGAAGATCAAAAGAATAATTTTTAACTGTTTAAGGAAATTTATTTTATTTCTTTGCAGAGTTTTAGAATAATATACAGTCAATCAAATTGCATTTGTTATTCATTCGTTCGTTGTTAAAATAAATATTGCATTTCTTGTGTATTGTGATCAGTAAATTAATAAAATGTTTGCACTTTTTTTAATTGTTTGTATGCAGCCACAGCTAAAATCAGAAATTTCAGTAGAAGAACGTATAATGAATTGCTTTTTTTAAATAATTTTCATTTCAGGAAAGTTTTGAAACTCTTATGAGTTCCAAATCAAGATATGTATCGATAGTATCAGAAATAATGCGAAATAAGCAAGCAACTGGTGCTGCTGTTGGCAGGTTTGAGGTATGCTTATTAGGACTATCTTTATTTTAAAATTAGAAATATTTTGGTTGAAACTTTATATAAATGTATTTAGACTATCATACATCTTCATCTATTTTATTTATCTTATAATACATTTCTTTATGTTAAGAATATGTATGAAATATTTACATGGACAAATATGAGATCTACCACATAACTCTGTGTGTTTGGGGAAGTGAAAGAAAATACCATAATTTCCGGAAGAAAAGCTGCATCAGCGTAAACGCCGCACTCAAGAAAAATTAAAATTCCAAAGAAACGCCGCAATAGATTAAATCGCGCGTGACATTGTCGTGGATCGTATAGACACAAAATCTTGGCCTATGTTCTGGTATATGGAAAAATGCATGACATGAAACTATAACTTGAAAATAAATTAAAGGTAAGAAATGTTGAAAATATATTTATGTTCATAAATATACTTATATTTACCCACTAAAGAAGTCCATATTTGTCATACTTATACTATATTATAAAAAATGTTGCAACAATGAGATATTAAATTTGGATGACAAAAGAAAATTTTAAATTTTACTTACAAAGAAATTACAGCAAACTGCACATCAAATGAAGCCATCAAAATCTGATTCTTCACTATCTGAATTAAAAAGATTTAGTAAATCCTGATCTAAGTCTTCCAGATTGTCGCATTCATCCTCTTGGTTTACAATCTCTTTATCTGCGAATATAATAATTTCAGCTTCTTTGAATGCTGCTATAATTGTCAATGTTTTCACTGATTTCCATGCACTTCCTACCCACTTTGCAACTTCTTCATAAGATGCTCTACGCATTTTGTCGCTTTTGGTATACGTATGCAATCCTTCAGTCATCCAATACTCCAACCGCTTTCAGACTTCAGCTTTGAAGGATTTATTACCTGGCAAATCTAATGGTTGTAAGACTTTTGTCAGACCACCAGCAATTATTGCTATGGTCGTAGACAGTTTTTGACGTCTGATTTTCACTGACTCAAGTAAATGAGCACGCATGGAATCCATTATCAATAACCCTTTTGGTTGAAGAAAAGATCATTTACAACACTGCCAACTTTTTGTAGCCACTCATGCATGATTGTTCCGTACATCCATCCATTCTCGTTTGCACAAATAATTACATCATTTGGAAAATATCGCTTCGGAATGGTTTTTCTTTTAAAAATGATCATCGGCTTTAGCTTGTTATCGTTTGCGGCACAAGCTAACACACTTGTAAATGACGTTCTTTCATGCCCAATCGTAAGCACAGATACAGTTTTTGCACCAGTTTCATAAACAGTTCTGTTTGCAGGAGAGTCTAAAGCTAACGGTGTTTCATCCATATTTATTATCTGTGATGGGAGAATTTTTTTTTGTCAATAATATCTGTCACATATTTTAGAAAAGATGGCTTTTTGTCCTGCCAGTCCATTGCTGCCCGACTGTTGTTCTAGTATGCACAGAAATATTTTTTCTTTTCATAAATCTGCTACATCAGCAAGGCCCTGCTTTGAAATCATTTATGTTCATTTGTTTTGCCATAAATTTTGCTTGTAAGTGAATTTTTACAGTCGAAATTGCCATTCCTTTCCTCGTTGCTCCTTTATCCAGTTTGCAAGGTCGTCCTCTAGATTTGGCCACCTTACAGTACCACTTCTTTTGGCTCTTTTCTGTTGTGGCATATTTTTAAGTTCTTTTTCAGTTCTCCAATGTTGAGTGCATCTCTCATCTACTTCAAACTCTCAAGCTGCTGCTCTATTTCCAATTTGTTAAGCACGTGAAATCACATTAAGCTTAAAACCAGCAATTTAGCTTCTGTGCTGCTTAGGTGCCATTTTCAAAACTTTTTTGCTCCCTTCTTACTCAAAAACTATTCAACAAGTACTTGTACGTAAACTGATGGGATCTGTATCTGGCAGAATTCCAAGAAAACTCAGTTCGTGCTGAAGGGAAAATACGTCAGAATTCGTTATTGCAATGCAGGTTGTGTCCGCTTTTGAAAAAAACTGCAGTAGATTTATAATGGAAAAGGCAGGGATGGGGAGAGGATGGGTCTTGGAAAATTCATCGAATGGCAGAGAAGAGAGACTATTCAAACTGATGAGAATGCTGATTTGAAAGAGGGAAGAATGTTATTGTTTTGAGATCCTATTTAGGGAGAATGAGGCACGTAGGTCCATTCAAGGGAAAGAAGTAAACAAAATAAAGTTCACAGAAAACAAAACTGAGTGGTCTTTTGTGTGGGAATAGCACCAATCTATGTACACTGTGAAAAAAAAAGGGGGGGACAGTTCTATGTCTCTCGTTCTACTGGGCCGATTGACGAAATTCTAATTGCGTTCTTCATGTCTCGAAAGCGAGACTTAGTATATATATTAGATTTATATATAGCACTGTTGTAACATAGGTATTTTGACACAAAATAGGACTTTTTCTGAAATACCATACCAATTTTTCACATATTTTGATTCTACGACTCAAATTATGCCAGGATATTAAAATTTGTAAAATTTGGTGCGAAATTGACGGAGAAATTCAAAAATTTATTTTTGCGTATTTTTATCAGTTTTTGCCAAGAATGAATTAAATTGGCGAACTTCTTAGCCTGTGACATTCCATTTTCCTTTCCATTCCGTTGCAGGACCGGGAAAAAAGTCACATCATTCCTAGCTTTTTACGTTGTGAAGAAAAGTCACATTGTTCCCCCTTTCAAATAATTTTAACCTAGTGCATAAACTACATTTGATGTTGTTATCACTTTCAACAAATATGCCAAATTTCAAAACGTGGCAATATATAAATTCACGTATATCTTCGGAAATTTTGAATAAAAAACTCAAATGTTTTGCAGGTGTGCCGAGAAATACATCTACTTTAAGATGATGTTAAAAATATCATAGGTTATAATTCAAAATTTTTTCGAAAAATATATAAAATTTATTTAAAAATACAAATTTTAAAAATAAATCATAAAAAAATGGGTGAATTTTATTTGGAATGAACCTAAATTTCAAATGGGTGAATTATTTGGAATGAACCTAAATTTCAAATTCTAAAAGAAGGAATCAAGTAAGTTTAGTAAAAAAAGAGATCTTAATAAATATATGCCAAATTCAATGAACATTGAGGAGCTAAAATTTTGAGAACTTATATTTTAAAAACTACTTCTGCGATTTTTTACAAAACTTGGCAGTTTGTCATAATTTGAGTCGCAGAATCGAAATATGTAAAAAATTTGGTATGTTATTTCATAAAAAGTCCTATTTTGTGTCAAAATACCTATGTTAGAATAATGCTATATATAAATCTAATATGTATCCTAAGTCGCGCTTTTGAGACATGAGAAACGCAAGTTGAATTTCGTCAATTGACCCAGTAGAATGCGAGAAATAGAACTGTCCCCCCCTTTTTTTTTACGTAGTGTGCAATGACAAGGTCATCCAAACTATGTACAATAACAAACTCATTCAAATTATGCACCATGATATCATATGAAATATTTTTTTTTTTAGTGCCCCTAAGCACGGCATGGGTAGAAATACCACACCTGCTGAAAATTTAAGTTTTAAACACGTTACGGCATTTCTTCCAGAAATTATGGTACATTTTTTACACCATTAATCATATGTACTGTAGAATATAATTTCCATCATTACTTAATGATCTCTTGCCAGCTTAATGGTAATTTGTAACTACCACTTTTGAAAAACGTCTTGCCTTTAGAGCCAAAGGACTTAAGTAGTACTTGACTGACATCTGCTTCAGTTTTGAAATTTTTGCCATTAAAAAAATTTTGCAAGGAAAGAAACAAGTGATAATCGGAGGGTCTAGGTCTGGGGAGTATGGTGGATACAGCAGAATTTTTCCAGCCTAGCTCCACAGTCTTCTGATAGTCACCAAAGTAGCATTTAGTCTGGCATTATCATGATGCAGTATGATGTGCTTCCTATTTGAACATCACCAGTCTCTTTTCTTTGATTACTTTGTTTAAATCAACCATTTGCTGACAGTATTTCTCTGAAATGAGCTTCTCATTAGGTCGCAAAAGCTTATAATGTAACAGCATCATCTTATTTGGGTTCACGCTGAGTTTAGAGATGGATGGGGCAGGTTGACGCTTTTCCTAATGATGTTTTCATAGGTAATCCACTTTTCATCATCAGTTATTATCCAATCCAAGAAAGGTTCATTTTTGTTTCAAGCAATGAGAGATGTGCATATGATAATTCAATCACGTACATTTTTTTTCACTTGACCTATGAGGCACCCATCTGGAATATTTATAGACCAATCCTAGTTTCCAAATATTATCCAAAATGGCTTGAGCTGAGTTAAGCTTTTCTGTAATTTCTGATAGTGTCAGATAAAAATATTTGCTCTATTGTAGTGTTGACAGTATCATCAAAGGCCACCCAGAGAGTGGCTTATCATTAAGGTTGAAATAACCTGCTTCAAAATTTTCAAACCATCATTTCAACCATCTTTCTATCCGAAAGTTCATCTCTGCCAAAACCTTTCACTAAATTTTGATATGTTTCTGTAGCATTTTTTATTTATTGGAATTTGTACAAAATACAGTATTGTAAATAAACTTTGTTGATATCTATGTTTACATAATTGTGTCTAACATGATAATGATATGAGATTCTTTAGTTTCGGTTAATTTAGAAAAGCACATGTGTATAAAGGCAGTTGTAAAGAGAGACAGCTATATATGTCTCAAATGAACATGTGCATGCATGTTGAAACTTAAAATAACATTGGACAGAACTTTTGGTAGACCTTATGTTTTTTAATACTATTTTTATAAGACTGACAAGTCAAAGTCTGACAAGTCAGCCTTTTCAAAGCAACCTTCTAATGTATATTCTGTATAAGTAAATAAAAATAAGTAATCAATTTATTCACTATTTGGATGCTTTATGTTTTTTGAAAAACATTAGTCAATAGAAATATGGAGAAGTGTTCTTTTTTGAATAAACAGATACCTGGTACTATATTAATGGGTTGCAATGCAGAACATTATTTATTTACAAACATTCAGTAATATTTTCAGTATACAATTCAAGAAATTTTAGATTTCACTGAAAATGTGGATTTGCAGTTATTATTAACCTATATATATATCTGGATTGATTAAAAATAATTTTTAAATTTGTATGTATGCCTGTGTATTTAACTCTTGTTTTTGTAATATCTATTAGTTATTTTGTAGAAAAATGCATTTCATATAGGTTGAAAATGATGAACTGCTTGTGTTTTTAGAACACATTTTCATAAAATCATTGCTAAAGAAATATTTTTTCATTTTCCTGAAGATGATGTAAAATTGTAAATTGTTGATTTCATTTTCCTGTAAAATTCAGGTCCCATTACATGAATTTTGATTTGTATGTTTTTTACATCAGTGATTACTGATGCATTTACATTTCATTTTTCTGAAAGCAAGAACTTCTATGCATTTTCCAAGCCAGGATATATTCATTTAAAAATTTGGGAAATAGTGACTATTAGTAACTGAGCAAATTTGCAATTTAATTTTCATATGCAGGTAGAAAATTATATTATCTCACAATGAAGAAGTAACTTTATTTGTTAAGCAAGCAAATCATTGTTTTATTGTTTTGTAGTGAAAAGTGTTATGCAGTTATCATTGTAACAAGAAAAATATGAAGTATTTTTGGAGAAAATGGGAAAAAATTGTTTCAGGGGAGGGGAGAAAATGATTTAATGATTCAATGCATCTTTAATTTAATTAATTTATTTATGTATGATAGCTTTCTAGATAACAGTAGTCTCTTTCTTGACAGAGGTAGGTATTTCATACATAATTCAAATACATTCAAAAATACAGTGCAATTTAATATAAGGTTCTTAGAATGCTATCTTTTAATATTTTGTTTTAAACAAATACTAAAACATTTTAATTTCTTTTCCCATACCATTTCTGCTTGCAAATAAGACCTCCCTTTTATATTTTTGGTCAGCTGTTTTGATAAATGAAATTGCAGAATGAGAGGGAAAAAGTTTAATTATCATAGTGTATAGAATAATTGCACTGTTTAAATGCTCAATAAATCAACTAGGTAATTAATGTGTACAGTACAAAGTCTGAGATCCAGACGTCCAATATCTAAAATGATCTAAAATCTAGACCTCAAGGCCACCAACAACCTTTTTTATTTATTTTTTTTAATAAGCTTTACGCACGCACACTTGATTTTTTTCTCTATAATAAAGCATGTGGAGAGTTCCGATTCTTAATTTCACTTCGGCACTAAATAAAATACCTTGTTTTTCAAGAAACAATCATTTTAGCTTAAATTTGGCTCCGTAGCTGCATATCTGCTTGGCATACATCTCAAACCGAAACATTGTTGATTTTACATTACTAATATTTTATATCCCTGATGCAATACAGGCGATGCTTTTATCCCCACATGTTTATCAACACACAACTTGAGTAATGACTCATGCAATGATGCCTTAATAATTTTTTTTAATGTTAGTAATTGAACAGCAAAAAGTATGTTAACCTTTTATGTTGACATTACGCTTGGCGATGATTACTGATTTAAGTTAAATGTGCTAAGAAATGTTGACAAGTAAAAATATATCTAAGAATTTACAAAAAATACTTTACATATGCTAAAAACATGGTTTCGACAAGTTGGTTAACCAAATTCAAAAATCGCCATGGTATAAGGCAGTTAAAAATTTCAGGGAAAAAACTTCAGCTTATGCTGAAACTGCTGAACTATTTGAGGATGAATTCATTGAACTTATTAACAGCGAAAAGTTATCTCCAGAACAAATTTGCAATGCTGATGAAACTGGTCTTTTCTGGCAATATGTACGGTGAAATACCTTGACAACCTCTACAGAAAAGGCTCCAATTGCTGTCAAAGATTCCAAAGTGAAACTAATAATTTTATCTTGCGCAAATGTTGCAGGAAAGCACAAGTGTAAACTTCTCGTAATTGGAAAGAATACATGTGAGCTCGAGATTTAAAGAAGTAAATAATTTCCCCATTAGATATCATGGGGGGGGGGAAAGAGCATGGATGACACAAGTGTTAATGAATGATTGGTTTGAAAATCATTTTATACCTGAGGCTCGGCAACATTTGAATTTAGTTCATTTTCCTAATGCCGCAAAAATTGTGCTGACTATAGACAACTGTTCAGCTCATACTTCACTTAAAGTTTTAGTGAAAAATAATGTATCCATATTGTTCTTTCCTCCAAATTGTATGTACACATTCGCCTGTGGATATCGTAATAGTGCGCATGTTGAAAATCAAATATAATGTAGCATTTTTAAAATCAATGTTAAATTTCTTGAATAATGGCAAGACATTTCAAGAATTTTTGAAATATTTTAGCATAAAATATGCTGTGTGGAGCATTGCAAGATTGTGGAAGGATGTGCCTTAAATACTTTAAAAAGTGTTTGTCGTAATTTATGCCCAGTTACCATATTTGATGATGAAGGTGATAGCTGTGAATTTGAAGGTTTTTGGATATTACAAACCAAAGGTGAAATTGTCCTATTTAATGGATTTTATAAAGAAATGTGAAGAAGCGGTAATAAATGAAGATGATATAATAGAAGTTTTTCATTGCGATGACAATGGCAAAATCATCAATCACAACGGATAGTGAAATCAACGGACAGCGAAATCTATAGTATGGTTCTAGATCCAGAAAATAACGCTAACGATAGTGAAGAAAGTGACAGAGATTATATAAAATGAAAAAATTTCAATTGATATGCTAGTTGGAATTTCTCGACACAGCAGTTACAGGACTTGAACAAAATGGAACTTTATAACTGAACATGAAATTAGGTCTATCTGTAGAATTAAAGAGAAAGTATTAGCACAAAAATCGAAGCAACAACTTACATTGAAAGAAATGTTTAATAAACAAATAAATATTAAGCCCACTTTTTAAAAAAAATTTTGACACCCTTTAGATCATAAATGCTTCATTATTTCATAAATTACGATTTCATATTTTTAATTTCTACATGCCATCTTACTAGATTTAAACTGATGATCTAATATCCAGAAAAATCCGAAATCCAGAATCGCCCAAGTCCCTGGAACTCGGATTTTGTACTGTATATATAAACTACATAAATATCGTTAATTATAATAGCCTTGTCTTGCTGAGTGATTTAGTTAGGCCTTCATTCATTATATTGGTCACTGGTATGCATGGAAACAAATATATGCAAATGTATCACTTATGTCAGTGGCCTGAAACTGTCACATAGACCCTACTTATTTTCTGGAATATGAGCTCACATCCGACATTATGATAGCCAGCAGCGCTAATCACTATACTGATCAAGGTATGAAGTTTATGCACTGAAATATATTTTACTGCTGTCATTTTTAATATTAAGTATGTTATTCAATAGTATTATACTTGTGATTTGAAATGGTTAAAATCCCTTCTTATTGAATGGAGATGTTATTTATTTGCTATATTCAGTTAGAATGGGGCTAATTCAAGTTAAAAACTGGAGCAGCTGGAATCATGTTGTCAAATATAAATAAGTGCTATCTTCAGTACTAGTATCTATGTTCACTAAAAATATATAATAATTTAAGTTATTATTGTATGTACTGATAAGCAATATGAGCATCATAAATTAATCATAATGCTGGTGAATATAGTTTATGAGCTTCAATGGCTAAAATAAGTATAATTATTTTCTTTTTTCTATGTTAGCTTCTTATGGTTGCAAGTTTCATAGCTTTGCAAGTTCTTTTTCAATTGGAATATTTTTACCAAATAAATTGTATGTACCCGTTTAGTTCTTAATCAGGTTTATATCTCCTGTGATTCACCATATTTAAAAACCACATCAAGAGGACTTAAGGGATTATTAATCAACAGAGTTTTTTAAGAAATTCGAGCTTTGTCAGTAAACACTTACATACCTGATATTACCCAAGAAACTAAAAATTTAATAATATCACCGGGAGGCATTATCTGAAAAAATATTACTTCTGTTTCTGTATAGTTTTAAAATTTAGTTCGTGATCCATTTTCCCCCTGTTAAAGTATTATTTGTATTAAATTATGCAATATCGTATGATTAAAAATAGGAAATATATACATGAAAAAATTATACTAAATCTATAATTTAACTGTTAATTTTTGATAATACTGCCTTTTTTATAGGTTGATGGGTCATATGATATTGGTCATCTTGTGTGAATTACATATACACAATCCTATTCCTTTGTGCACTTTGATTAGAAATCTGGATATATCCATTCCCTTACTATTGTCATTGCAATTTTGTTTTTAAAGCTAAGTATTCTATTTGCTGATTTTTGCTGTGCTGCGAGAAAATAAATTTATTTATGTTTATAGAGAAGATATGCAACAGGTGAGAGAGAATATAATTTCATATATTGCTTATATAAATTTTTTGTTATTTTTCTCTACTGAATGTAAAATTGTGTATATTTTATGCAGGTAATAAAAAATTTTATTTCCTTTTTTTTAGGAGAATATTTATTTCTTGTTTGTTAATTTTCATAACAGTAATTCAGGTTTTTAACAATCTGCATAACAATAAAAGGTTTAGTGAAAGAACTTGGCAAATGTATTTTAAGATTATTAGTAAACTATCAGTTTTATTGATTAAGCCTCTTTCTCATTTTTTGAAAATCGAGGTTTAGTGAAATTAATTTTTTAACTGGTATCACACTTGCTGAAAAGTTTAATAACGGTATAGCTGCTCGGCATTTCTCCAAAAATGAAAAACAAATTCAAGAAAGAAGAAAAATGGCCATCAATATAAGCAGTTTCAAAAGTAAAACAACTCATTTCATTTTAAATTAATTTTTTTCATAAACTTAAGAAATATAAATTAAAGATGAGAAAGTGCTATATTTGGCAATTTATCGCCTGCTTCCGATTAATGGAAATATACCTACATTTTTTATGAGATTAGTGAATCCATACATAAAGCCTAGCCCCATAATTTAGCTTTAGAAAAAAGTTCCAAAATTTTTTGGCTTATGTACAAAAGTATGCAGTAAATAAAAAAGAGTTATTTTTACATCTTTAAATCTTGGTGATTTGTTTCAGACTAAGTGATAGCTCACTTCCAGCCTAATATGGTCTGAAGGACATTAACACAGGCTTCTGGATACAGCAGAATTGTAGCCCCCCCCCCAAAAAAAAACTCTTGAAAAAGAAAGCAAATAAAGAGTTACTCTAATTTTCTTTTCTTGCCAAAAGTATTTTAGCTTTCTCATACCTAATATAATTTTATTGCCTATAGTTTTCTACTCCACCTATTAGAGAGCTGTTTTTCAGTTTTTTAGAATCGTAATTGTATTACTGTGCCTTCATTAAAAGGTGTAATTGTCCTTCAATAATAAACAATGCAGTTAAGAAGTCAGTACACTGTGTGGGTATACATTATAATAAATAACTTTGTTAATAATTAAGCACTTTGTTAATCCATGGTAATTATAAACTCCTCAGTTTTATTATGCAGTATCAAACAGTTTATTATGAATTATGTACTATTGCAAATTTCTTTTGCAGTATGATCAGGTTTTCCTCAGAGTTCTTTTTATAAAAGAAAAACCGACTTGCTTTTTTTTTTTTAAGGTTTAGATGTAGATTTTCGATATAAATTTCTTTCACTTTATTCGTACTAATAGTAAGATAAATTGAATTTATAATGTTCTTAATTATAAATTAATTAATGTTCTTAATTAATTGCATTAAATTTTATAATAAATGTTTAAAATTATGTAATTATTGATATTAATTGGATAATTAACTCATTATATTTGGTGTAGGAAATTTTCCATTAAATCATAGAAAAACAGAAAAATTTAGGAAAATTAAAATTTGAATTTCACTTAGAACCTTGTTTGATAGTTTGATAGGTTGAAATATTCAAAGACATTTTAACAAAAAACCTTTGTGTCAGCATTTGATATTTGAAGGAAATCTGCATACCCTAATTTCTATACCATACAGTTTGTAATGAGTTTTTTTCTCCTGAATTATTTGTTTGAATCAAATCTGAAAACTAGATTTTTTAACATACCTCTACCAGTTTGTTCTTCTTGAAATGTTACACACATACTTATCTGCAGTGATTGCACAAACACTTTATAACCTTGCTTAAAAGGGGGCCTTCAAAAAATTGATTTTTAGATTTTTACAGTTTATTCCTGAACAAGATGCAAAAAACCACATTATAAAATTATTGTTATTTATTTCATTATGATAGTTAATATCAGACAATATCTTAGTAATGCTTGCAGTGAGCAACTTTATTTTTTTATTTAGATTTTGGTTCTGCTGTACGAGTTCCCATTTTCATTATTGTACACAGAAGTGTTTAACATTGTGTTTTTATTATTATTGTTTCCTTTTTGTAGGGGAAGAAATATTGCAACTACTCAACTTCGTTGTGATTAATTTGTAGTTCTTATTTTTCTGCTGGTAGTAGTTTAAATACATCATTTATTGTATTTGTCTGTTTCCCTGTTTTATGGTGAGTTCCTGAATAAATGTTTACGTAAAGAACTTTGTTAGAAATTAAAAAATGAACAGTAATATTAAAAAGAAATCAGTTTCATGAAAAGCACATTATATAAGAAGTAATTATGTAGATGTGGATATATCTGCAAACCAAAGGGTTTAAAAAAAAAAACCCTTTTCAGTTATCTTGTAGTAATTGGCCACGAGGATTAAAAAACACTTATGTTGTTACATTTGCCATAACAAAATTATTATTACTTCTGAAGTAGTACATACAGAAGTAGTTTAGCCATAAAAGTAGTAAAGTAGTATGTGGATATAGTTTGACCATAAAAATAAATATTTCGTGCTGCTCTTGTGGAGTACTAATATCTCTAAGAAATTCAAATTATCCACTTGAGTTCCGAAAATAAATTATAATGTATAAAAATAAATTATAAAACATAAACCCGAAAGGAACACTTGAAAAATACATTAAAAAAAGTAAACTGAAAGTAAATAATGACAATGACATTTTTATTGGTTACAAAGTTGCAGTAACAAATATGCATTTTTATTTTTTAAAAATAAAAAATTGTAACGTAACTTCAAAGAGAAATTAATAAGATTTGCTTTCCAATCAGCAATCCATAATTCAAAAAAACTGGCTTTGCTATTTGTGTGCATTTAATTAATAAATGCAAGCAAATATTTTCATACATGAAATATATTTTAAGTAAGAACAGCAGCAGCTTAACTAGCAAAAATTCAAATGCTTGTATTGTCTTAAGGCAATTGGCTATACAGACTTAGCCAAACTGACACTGCAAGTTGGGCTCTTGTCAATTTTAAAATTTTAATTAAAGCCTACTTTCAGTGCATTTTACATAAGCTTTGTTGTGTATATTTTTTACTGTGCTCAGAAAGCATTAAAGTGACATATCAAGCACTAAATTTTCACAACAAATTTGAAATATTTGAGATACTAATTCCATGATAAATCTTTCAAAGTAACTTATGGGTGGTTAGTGTTTTTTAAGCAATATATTGGTATGAAGTATATTGATAATACAAAAATTCTCACAAAAAATGATGAAGTATTGAAATCAAATCTGGTCATTTGCAAACAGTAATACGAAATCTGAAAATATGAATTTCATTGCTAACAGAAAAAAAAAATATATTTTTTCTAAATTGTGTATTATCTGGGAAGGTTTTATAAGAAAAATTTCTAAAGAGACATTTAGGTTATCCTAAATCATAATAAAAATTACTGGTGACCCAGTATTATATATAATAGGATTGGTCAAACTTCATGTCAGTAAGAGCTGCATGTTGGAATTTAGGAATGTTTGAGAGCCACAACTAGATTCTCTGAAAGGTCCAAGTGTATATTTACATCATTTGAAAAGTACAGAAACAGGTCTCAAATGTAAAGAAACATGTGATTCTAAATAATTATTCAGTCACTGTTTGCCTTCATCTGATGATTCGTCAAATACATTAAGTTCTGTTATGTCTTTGTTTTCTCCAATTACAGCTTGATACAATGAAAAATACTCTTTTTCAGTTTTTCAATACTTTCATTCTTCTGCAATATCTTGTAAATGTTGATCTGTGACATCTTGATAATACTCTTGAAGTTTGGATTCTTCTTAAATTTTCACCACAACAACTTGTTTTTTTTTGCAACTTCAAAATTATCCCTGCAATCTTTC
>KK121432.1:142177-161841 GCA_000611955.2 Stegodyphus mimosarum
GCAAGCTGAATATTTATATCTGTTCTCCTCAAATTTTAAGGATTCTTGATATTTTCAAAAAGCAACATCGTTTTCTAAGCTGTTACTAGAAATCCCCAAAGCTTCCAACTGCCATAAAGTTTTCATCAATATGGTCGTAGAATCAACTTCTACATTATTTTTAACTTATAATAAAATAATTTAACTTTCATTATTTTTAACCTTTTTATTTAATTCTGTATGTCTGTATTTCGTGTGTTTTCTATTCCCTTCACTGACCACCTCAGTGTAATTTCTACCACTACTAATGATTCAGAAATTAGGCAGATCCTACTTGTAAAGCATCCTCATGCAAATCTAACTTTTCTTTGCAATATTGTTTGATAGAATCAGTACAATATTTATATTTATTTATTTTCCTTTTTTATGTTTTGAATAATATAATTAAGTTTTTTAACTAATGAAATGAAATAAAATAATTACATTTGTACATAGTTCAGTTTAAGTTTACTAATAAGTTTGTAAAAAGAAATGAAATAAAGTAATTACTTTCTTTTAGACATTGAGAATTTTTAGTTTACTATTTCGTATGTATACTCACATATTTTATTGGCATAAGCCGTACCAATTGCCCAAGCTGTGCTATGGGCACCTCTGATATATATATATATATATGACCATACTGCTAAAAATTTTCTAAAACACCCATATATGTATATAAAAACTTTTTAATAATTTATTTAAAATTTCAAATAATTTATTTATAACATTATTTCTCAAAATTAATGGAGTTATATCTTTATGAAACATGTATGCAGTTTGTACAAAGAAAATACAACATAGTATGTGTGGTATGTTTATTTACTTATAAGCAAGTAAATAGCTTGATGCTGGAATGATTTCAGAGTGCATGAGGTAAAATCACAATATGAATACTATAAATAAAATGGCTATATCAGCTCAGACTGTTTCACATTTGCAATCAGTTTATAGACAGTAAAATTCTTTTTGCTCTAAATGTCTTAAGCAACAGTCTGAAAAGCCATTGGTTTCCAAATGATCAATAAATAGATATGAAAATATTTGTTCTTCCTTAAAAAAATAAATATTACATTTGAAAATTCACAGTACAACATAAGGAATCAGGAAGACTTTTTTCCTGTCATATATATAAATGCACAAAATGTGACCATAGCAAAAATACAAAAGTACAAAATCTTTTCAGTATCTTTTCTGAGATAGAAAAGCTTAAACTGGCATTTGATTTTATTCCAAAATTTCAAAAAAAGTTCTTTATAAAATCTCCCACTACATGATTTTACATGTTCTCATTTGAAAAGTTCCATGCCAAAGTTTTGGGACCAGAACGCATTTGAAAACACAAGTCTGAATAAACAGAGCACAGTTGTTAATATAATCTTCTCTGCCTTTCCAAAGACAATTCCACACTGGATTGATAGGTAATCTACAGCTAATTTTCATAACATAACACTGAAATTTCAGGCACAGGTACAGCAATAAGCAATGTATTTGGAATTTGTGTAATGATTCTGGTTGAATATCATTTTCCTATGAAAATTATTACATGTAATTCATTCTTAGGATCTAACTTAGAATTAACGCTTTCTTGTTCTAAGCATGAAAACAACAATGTAAAATAATCCGAAGATACACAATATGATCTTTCTGAATTAAAAAATTTGGAAGTTCATTAACTGTTGTTGCAAAAATGGTACAAAGATTGTAGTTTATGAACAGATTTAAAATTCAGGATGTTCCATAAGTCCAGCATCATCGGGAATATAGAATATCTTAATGGTTCCGCTTGCTTTTAATACACTGATCCAAATGGTGTTGCCATTTCAAAAATGTATTCCTTATTAAAGATCAACTTAATGACACACATGATGGATCCTTTCTTTCCGATATTGCAGACAAATATATATATATATATATAAATCTTAGTTTATGCTGCGATTATTTGTCTGTCTGTATATATATAAAGATAAAGGAATAGTAACGTATTGCCAGGTCAGGTTATGGAAGGTGCATCACTTAACACTCTTCTAGTAATCTAGACAATGTCCTGGAAACCTGGTGATTAATCCCATGATGAATGGTTTATGGAACACCTTACATATTGCATATTATTGTTGTTAATTTAACCTCTTGAACAGTGTAATTGCTGCTATCTGATCACAATAATTTTTATTGTAGAATACATTTTTCTTTTAAATATCTTATTCCTTTAATGATTTGTAAGTTATTAAA
Source organism: Stegodyphus mimosarum (assembly GCA_000611955.2). Taxonomy (NCBI): domain Eukaryota; kingdom Metazoa; phylum Arthropoda; class Arachnida; order Araneae; family Eresidae; genus Stegodyphus; species Stegodyphus mimosarum. The sequence goes on from KK121432.1 coordinate 144,428, forward strand.
ATAAACAGTAAACTGAATTATTATATAAACATAATAAAAGTTAAGTAACATTATGCCTTAAAAAAGTATGATGCTGCTCAGAGGATTAAGTGGTGAAAATAGCCTAAATCTTTTAGAAAATATCTTCAGATTGGGAGGAAATTTACAGCTAAGATATTAGGAACAAAAATAGCGTTTAAAAATTCGGTCTTAATTTAAATATAATTAAAAATTTTAATACTGACACATTGAGATTAAACTGTGAAATAAATAAACCAAAAAAGTATATATACACACATTGATCTCATTATGAAAATAAAAAAAAACATGAATAGCAATAAAAGGAGAGTTAACATATTTTAGTTAAGCTCATTAATATCTATGATCACTTCAGAAAACTCCAATGTTTTGAAAGTTTTGAATTGTGTTTCAATATATGTTCTGAAAAAACTGAATAAATTTTCTTTAATTACACTGGAAAAAAATTTTTTTTTGGCTATAGCAGTGTAAAATTTCAAATAAAAACATTTCATTAATTTTTAAACATGGAGAAATAATTTAAAAAGCTAAAAACATTTTCAGAAAGTGGTTCCATATTTTTCATGGTAAAAATTTACATGTTAATGTTTAAAATATCTTCTTACATGTATGTACAACAAATCTAAAAAATATATTCATTTTATTGTCATGTGAGAAAACTAAAATATAGATATATATTATAGAACTGTCACTTGTATTGCTACTGTGAAGTATTTTTTAAAAAGAATTTTAACTATTACAATAGCTTACATCTAAATTATCCCCTGAGTGGCATGACTGCCATTATTCAATCATGAGATTTTTTTTTTTTCGCTTTATCTATTAGCTTCAAATTTTAAACATTTTTCTTTCCTACTTCCTTTAATGATGTAAATATCATCTTCATGAATGGAAGTTTATGAAAGCAAACAAATAAGTAATTGTAAAAATTTAGCTAATAAATGTTGTTTGAATATTGGTCTTCAAGAGCAGATTCAAAAAAGCCATACCACTCACAGGGTTAAGACAACACAATTCAAATTTTCAATCATGAAGTTTTCATGGTTAAAATCAACATTTAAAAAATAATTTTGTAGACTTTTATGCTGCATCTGGTATGCAAAAGAACACTTTGATATTCTGGATGCTTATTTACATCTTTAAGCTTTTTTGTATAAAGTTATTTGTTTTTTATATATAATTATCGAAGTATGAAAGCATGAAATAAGTTTATTTCATTAGATTAATGTTTTGATAATAGTCCACAAAATGATTTTTTTTATTGGAAGGACACTAGAACGATTCAGAGTACTTATTGGCATCATCAGCAAATTATGATTTGACACACAATAAAAAAGTTACATCTTAACAGTTTTGAATTTTGTTTAATGTGCTCTTAACATTTTGTTTTGGTTTTTTGGGATTACTCTTTTTTGCACATATGTTTTTATTAGTGCCATTCAGAACATTTCTTGGTTGATGTTCTTTGGCTTTTTGTCTCTCTTGAATCTTTTGCCGTAAAGTAAGAAGTGTAGAAATGCTGGCCCCTGTACCTTGCCTTACATGTTTTCCTGTTAAGGCACGGCACGGTCTTTTCCTTTGAGCATCAGAAGGCAAATCATCATCAGCTGGAGTTGGTGAGATTGGTGGATGTAAACGAACAGTGGTAGAAGAATGCTCACGAAGTCGCTGAACTAGCTGCTGATAGTAGTCATATACATGCAATAGATATGGTGGAGTACTCTGTTGTTGTAACTGTCTCCTCAACAGAACTTCTGTATGAGACGAATATTCTTCATAAGGTGAGTGCTCAGTGGGTGATTTTGGCAGTTTTTTTGGTGAAGGTTCTCTACTATCACCATAAATAGGTACAAATGATTTTCTCTTTTTAGCACCACCAATTATTGGTGCATTGACATGAATGTCATGTATCTGATGTATATTGTTTACTGAGTTAATCTTCTGTTCTGAAGAAACAGTCTTCTCAGTACAATCAGGCACATACTGGCTTTGAGGCGTTTTCAATTTAAAATTACTGAGGTCAGGACAACTATTTGATCTGCGGAGTCTCTTGTTCTTTTCTTGGTTGTCCAGTGCACCAGTAGATCTAAAAGAATAAAGCAGATCATTATCATGTATCTAATGAATGCACTCATACATGTTCTTTTAAGTAGTATGCTTAATTAAGTCTCAAGTATTTTGATAGTGACATATAAGACATAAAAGTACATTCCAAACAGACTTATGACTACTGGACATAACTCTGGAATAACATCAGTAGCAATAATTACCTGTATGCAATACAAAATATGCATAAAAATTTATAAGAATTTCTCTATTTATAGTGTAATTTTTTATTTTCATTTATTTAATTTTTTACATGTTTTTGGCTTTGATCAAACATGCAGGATATTTATTGTTGATCTGAAAATATTTTCAAAATGTTTGCTCTGACATATGTTAGAAAATAGATATAACTGAAAAAATATTCATAAAAGAATATTATGCTTATTACTTTTGTATTTTTGGAAACATAAAATATGCAGTGATGTGTGTATACATGCGTATAATTTTTGGAAAATATTTATTTCCATATTTGTGATGCATGGCAATTATTACATATACATCAGGAGAAACTGCCCTACTACCAAACTGTTACGCATGTTATTTACATTTATTACATTTCTGAATTTCATTCATCTTTGGAACACATGAATTAAGAACTGTATCTTCTGTAATAATAACAGCAATAATAACAATGATTTAAAAAAAAACAAAAGTATAAATGAAGTACTTGTGTGTGTTGTGGCATAATTTTTGTTTCGGTGCAGTGCTAAGAAAGGAGAACACAAAAATTCATTTTCATCATATAATGCTCTTTTATTTAAAAAAAGGGGGAAAGTGCTAGTCAGATTGCATAAGAAGTATAGAAATTTCAGCTTTGAAAGTGATGACTACTCTGGATGTGTATTCTCTGTAGACAAAAGCCTATTAAAGAAGATTACTGAAAATCGTTATACAGTTTAGGAATTATCAGATAAACTATATAGAAGTTATTTTGTTGAAATGGCTTATTACTGAAGATAAATGAATACTCTACAATACTGCTACAAGAAAAAGGTCATGGGATAAGCCAAATGAACCTACTTCTGTAACAATCAAGGTGTTGTCTTCCATCATGACAGTGCTCGGCTCCGCATTTTGATAAGGTGCCGGACAAAGACACTGTTTTATTTCACCATCCATTTTCACAATACCTTCCATCCTTGGATTTTCATCTGTTTAGTTCACTTCAGAATTCTCTGAACGGTTAGGTTTATTTCTTTGGAAAGTGTTAAACAGCTAACTGAATCATTTTTTTAAAAAATAATGTAATTTTCCAACTAGTGAAGATATGCAGAAAGTCATAGAACAAAATGGTGTTTATGTGAATCAATTAAATTTTCTTGTGTTTTTGTATTGCTTCATTTGATTTTATTACACACACACACACCAACTTTTTTTTCCCCCCTAGGCAATGACAGTGGCAGTAGTGGTTCTCAATCTTTTTTCATACTTCTCATCTCTTCATCATGGTTAGAATGTCATTCTTTGATGAAGATATTTCAGATTCAAATACATTCAAATCAATGAGTGAAATAAAAAAATATTCTTATTTTAATGCCATAATAGTACACATACACTCAAAATCTATTACAAATACCAATGTGTATATTATTATTACATTTCCCATAAATATATATTGGAAACTTGATATTGGTTTTGCTGCATTTATATTAAACTTTTTCAGCCCTTTTAGATCATACGATTTTAATCGCGCCGCAGTTTGTCTCGAGTTTTTGAGGTCCAATAAACTCTCCTACCCGGTTCTATGCTATAAGGATTTTTAGTAAAACATCTAAATTAATTATAATTTGTGTATTCAGAATTATCATATTTCAAAAATTGTTATATGCTGTATTCAGTAATTCTAAAAAATGTTCTTATAAAAATAAGTTTGCAACTTTTATGATCCTTGAACGTTAATTCTTAAAAATTCTAAATATTTCAGAAGCTTTAGAAGGGATTTTTTTTTAATTTGAGATTTTTGCACTTTTATACAGCTTCGATAAAAAAAAAAATTGTATTTTATACCTGCATCGTTCTTCTCTTGGGTTATCAACTGCTTGTTTGAATTTATTATGATGCAGCTTCCGTATGGCTGTTTCGAGAGTTCCACGGCTTCCAGATCTAAATTCATGGGACTTCTCTTTGTTCTCTTCGGAACTGACTAGTGAGCATCTTACACCATACCTCTCGGACATGAAAGGATAGAGATTGCCCACTGGCAATGCAGCTGGCTGATGCCATCTCTCACGATAATTGTTTGCAGAATTTTGTTTCGGGGCATAGGCATTTTCCGTCCTGCGGGATTCCTTTTGCTCTTCTAAGTCTCTCTGAAGTACAACTTTCTTGCGCAAATCAATGGGCATATCATTGTTGTCATAATACGTGGGGCGCAAAGCCCACATTGCAAGGTTTCATGAAATGTTACTAGACTTGATTATTTCCACGATCTCCTAGCCGCTGATCTGTAAAAGAAAATCACCAATGAGTACTGCAACAGAATGTAAATTTATACATGTAAGATAAAAAAAAAGTAAATCTCAAAATCATAATTTAAAATACTAATATCCCCTTAATTCCTTCTCTCTATTCTATAAATAGTAATGCCTTTTCTGAACTGAGACCGTTTCAAGATCAAGCATATGACTTGCATAACGCTGGTGAAGTAAATGGAACTAAAAGAGACAATAAAAATTGTACTGAAGTATTAATTATCCAATGAAAATGCAGTAAGAACCAAAACTAACTCAGTCTGAACTAAGATTTCATCCTGAACACAACACACTTCCTTTCTACACTTCGGCTTTGACCACTGCTGTCTTCTTATTGAAAACTATCCAAAATGTAAACATTTCGAAATAAGCACAAGTAGTGTGTTTGTCTGTGGCCGCAACATGTTTTTTTCAAAATAAAGAAGAATATTTATTTTGCCTCGGCGGCCCAGTTTGCTCTTCATTCTTGATCAGTAGTCTACGTTCTAAGCAATAAAAATTCCTGAAATGCTTTATTAAAATGTGTGATTATTACACACACACACACACATATATATGCATAAAATAGTATAAAATGTTATCATACTATACCAAACATCAAATTCAATTTTTGCTGTTAACTATCCACTCGGATCGTCCCTATTACAGATATCAGCATTGTTGTCAAGCACCAGATCCTGAATAACTAATAGCGACTTTGGAACATCCAAATGAATAATTAAGAAGCATAAAACCCAAAACAGTATACTGGTGATTAATAAATTCCCGAAGGAGGAAGTCCTTTTAACTCATCTCAGAATCGGCCACTCTCGAATTAACACACAATTACCTTTTAAAAGACAAGAGAACATATGTTTGTTTTGAACTGTAATGCTGTTCTGTTGATACATCATTTTTTTAGTAGAGATTTATATTTTGACAGACTTTAACTGAAGTATTTTAATAACAGTGACATAATTTTTGCCTGCTTAGTAGGAAAAGAGGGCAGTTTTATTTCAATATCTAAGCGGGACTGGTCTCCATAATTTGATTTGATCTGGTTCTTAAGTAATCCGGTATATTTTGATAATATGTACTTTAAAGTATTTCGTGTTCTACGATTTTACCTGTGTTACATTTAGATTCATCTTCTGAGTTTAATATGTCTGTTCATCTCAGGATTAATGAATACGTATTTAAATCGATTTTAAAAGTCTGTTTTGTTCTAAACACTATGAAATGCAATTAACATTTTTTTAGCCTATCATGGCCTGGATATGCACCAAGAAGATACCACCGATTCTTGCTGACTAAATCCTTCAATTCTATGTATGTGGATAGTTCCCCCCCCCAAAAAAATATCAAATGCATATATTATGCTATCTTATAGCGATTATTCTAATGTGTATTAATGTGTAAGGCCTGACATATAGGTCCTATATATATATATATATACACTCACTTTCAAAAGTTGAGAGCACGGAGAGGAAAATGCTAATTTCCGGAAGCCAATCAGAACTGAAGAGGATGCAATTCGCTGCAGAGGTAGATGGAAGTATGCAAATATGTTAGGTAACAGCCAATCGCGCTTCCATGTCAAGAAATATGCAAAAAAGGCAGTCTTATGAGAAGCCAGCTTTATGAAGGGTTACAGAGTTGATTGTAAGTGCTGATAGAAGGTGTTTAAAACTTTCGTGCAATTTCTTTTCAAGGCATACGTGTTTCTATGACTTCCAGAAGACGAATGGAAGATTCTGAGCGCTGGCGTGCTGTGGGGCGCATTGAAGCAGGACAGTCGATCACAGATGTTGCTCTTTTTTTCGGCGTTCATCGGCGTTCATCATTCTGTACTTTCACATTTATGGAAACAATTCCAAACCACACAGACAGTTGTCCGAAGGCCCGTAGCCGTCACCCAAGGGTTACAACCCCCGCGGAAGATCGATATATTGTTGTTGTACCCAAGCGGAATCGCAGAGCGACCTCCACACGTGTGACATCTATGGTTACAGTGTCCACTGGTAAGGCCATATATGCAGCTACTGCACGCCTAAGATTACATATGAGTGAACTGTACGCCTGGGTACCTCACGTTTGCGTTCCACTATCCGTCCAATCAAGAGCGGCACGTTTACAGTGGTGCCCGGAACATATCAATTGGAATGTGTCTGACTGGGGCAATGTCATGTTTACTGATGAGTCAAGATTTGAATCAAGATTGGCTCTGGAGCCAGATGACAACCGTATAAGGATATGGCATGAACAACGAACACGCAATCAGTCCCAAAACATCACGCATTCCGAGGCGGAAGCATAATAGGCAGGGATTTCATTAGGATATTGCACCGACCTGCACATCTTTAACCGGGGTTCTTTGACGGCTGTTCGGTATCGAGATGATCCTAGAATCCATTGTGAGATTGTACGCTACAGCAGTTGGCCCTACTTTTGTTTTAATGAACGATAACGCACGTCCCCATAGAGCTGACATCGTCGATGACTACCTATTACCTAGAGAGTGAAGGGATTGCGCGTAATGGCGTGGCTAGCATATTCGGCCGATCTTAATCTCATTGAAAATCTTTGGGATGCTCTCGGCCGTGCTGTATCTTCGCGTTTCCCACCTCCAGCCACTCACTCTTATTGAGCAGGAAACTGCTGTACAAGAAGAACGGCGATTGCTTAATTCTGCGATGGTTGATCACATAATTGAAAGCATGGTCACAAGGTGTAAACTTTGTATACAGACGGGGGGGGGATCACATACCCTATTAATGTCCTTTTTGTCATTTTATGCTGTTTATTTTCACTTTATACATAATTCTGTTTAAGTCTCCAGTATGTCATATCTGATAACTTACAAAAATTTAATATTGTTTTCCTTTCTGTATATAATTATTGATTTTGTTTTATGCATAAATATATATGGTACTTTCCTGCCGAATTTTGTGTCAATCAAAGCAGTATTTGTTAATTTTTTTGCATTAAAAGCAGTATTTGTTGATTTTTTTTGCATTTTACAGCTTCGTGCTTAACTTTTGGAAGTGAGTGTATTTGTTGTTAGAAAGGAATTCCCGATTTGGCAGACAAGAAAGTTTACAAGACGCAAGCATATTATGTTTTTATAATAATTTACATCGAGTAAATTCACGAACGTGATGTAATGGCTGGCCAATGCACGACAAATGATACATTTTGCTTTGAATGCCAGTAATACTGCTTGGTCAAAAAAAAAGCGTCGTGTGTGCCATGCTTAAATAACCATAACCATAATTAAGATACAATAACACGTCGAACAAATATTAATTTAGAAGTTAAATAACAAAAACCAGCGTTATATTTTTAATATAACGCTGATTATATTATATATTATTATTTGTTATTTCATATATGGCTGTTTGACTTCTAAATTAAACATAACCATATTTAATTGTACCAGTCATAAAAATGAGCACGCAACATTCTACAACTGCTGATCCTGTCGGTTTTTTTCAAACAAATATTTTCATAAGAAAAGATTTTTTAGGATAGGTTTATATGAAGTTAGCAGGGCAACAAATACATTCAATGTATATTTTACCCTTTAAATTTTAAATTCCTCAAAAAGAAAAATCCACTGGATGATCTTTTAGAACTGACTGACACAAGACACTGTTTTATCATACGCAGGTGTCAGATAGTATTTCTTCCATAGCATATTTTCAGCTAGAAAATATTTTTCTGTGTACTTTACTGTAAATGTTTTCGTACTAAAATGATTTACTTTATGTAAAAATATTCTAGCTTGAACAAACGCAGATGTTACATTCGAGAATATTCTCCGAAAAACCGGTAAGCATTCGTTCTAGAATTTTCTCGCACCGTCTATATCGCCCAATAGGCGATTTCGCGCCTAATCTGGCAACCCGGCTCTTCCTTGCCACTTTCTGGCAACCCTATACCCGCTTTGCGGGGAAGCTATCTTACCGCAACTGGACATTTCCTAACAAAACTTTAACAAAATTTATTAATTTAAAAAATACTTTAGTTTGAATATTTGATTTTCAAAAATATAAAATTGTACTTCATAGATACTATTATTTATAAGCAAGCAGCCCAAGTAAAGGCAAGAGCTATAATAATTACAGAACCCATGCACGTCTTAAATGGAAAAACAGAGCATTTAATCATTTGTCCCTATCATCTAAAAATTTTTCTGTCAAGGAAGTCATTTAAAAAATAAATGATCATTTATTTTTTACATTTACTTTATCATTTAAAAAAATAAATGATGAATGGAACGCTTTGGCTTTAGTTTACGTTAGTTAACGAATCAAACGAATATTAGCTTAAAAACATAATTCCATATTTTTCTCCTCCTCTAAAGAATGGAAATTTAAAATTCAACACAAAATTCATTACTGAAATTGGAAAACCAATTTTTAAACTTAGTTCGATACTGATTAATAAATCACTGCGTCTTAACTATAATATAAGGCAAGACGATACAATAAATCAGTAGTCTCAAACTCAGACTGCAATGCGGCCCGAATGGACGATCTGAAAACAGCTGATGGACCAGATTTTCTTTGTAAACAAAATACAAATATTTTATTAAAAACATTTAAATTAAATTCTAAACTTCATTTGCTAAATATTTATCAAAACATAACAATAGTAATAATATCGCAAAAGAATAAAGATTCAAATTACTATTTATTTTCTATCTGAAATCGAAAGTCTGGCATCTGTAAGACATTTTTTTTGGGGGGGGGGGAGGTTAAACTTTGTAATTTAAGTACACTGACAGCTAAATATTCAGTTCTTAGGCCGGCATTTCTTTCAAATAATTCTAACATGTTTGATGATTCATTAAATAACTTACTTTAATTTAATTAAAAATAAACAAATTATAAAATCTAATTTTTCACAGAAAATGTTTCCAGTGAGACAAAATTTGACAATAAATAATGACAACCTAGTCAGTTATTAAATTTTTCTTCGGCGCATAAATAAAAATACGTATGTTTGCATTATGCAAATACGTATAAACTTTTTTATTTATTACTGCAGCTTGAAACTTGATGGTATTTCCATTCTGAGTTGAACAGAAATTACCTTCATGGCGGATTGCAGATGCTTATCAGTGAATCGAGTTCTTTTCTTATATATATTTTCAACTGTGGAAAAAAGCATTCACATATAAATGTAATTCTACACTAAGCGATTATTTTTAGTGCAAAAATTCGTAACTGAGCTCACTTATTATTTGACAAGTACGAATAAGAGTTAATAAAACCCGTATCTTCAAATCCTTGGGTAAGATTAATATTACACTGTAAATTAGCTCCATTAACAGATTTTCTTGTGCATTATTCATGTTCGTTTTGAACGGAAGTTAAACGAACGTAAACTCGAACTTCAAATAATTAAAATGTAACTAAAATGTTCTTTGTAACAAATACGAAATTGAAATGCCTTTACGGATTACATAAAATTACTTCGGGGGCTGCCAGTTTAAGACCACTGCTATAAAAATCACTCATAGAATTCAGGGAAATTATCCAATAAATTGGTAGTGGTGGGGAGTTTAGAAACGCTAATATAACGAATTACTCAGATGAACTTACTTGAAAATCTCTCCTCGTATTAACCAAAGTAAACATTAATATATGTACGGCGTATTTTCTTTTTCGATTTATTTTCTATTCACCGTCTCAGTATTTTTATCAGTTAAAATTTAAAAACTGATCGATAAGTTAATGCCTAAATATACTGCTATAGAATAGTCATTTTTAAATCGATTTATTGATTTGTGTCATTTCTCAATATACCTTATCTATCAGTGTATTCATTTACCCATTAATTCGTCGATCTACAGTAGACGCCGTGTTCATGTGGATCGCGGTTAATGTTATCATTTGGACATTATTATTGAACAGTCGAAGTCGCACCGTTTGCGTACAAAAAGCATGGACAATACATCGCTTATTGTGATCAACAATTTGGTTAATGTTATAAAAATACTGTAGAATTAATTTTTTAAACTGAAATAATGGCGTCAAATAAAAGATAAAATCGCTGAATAAGATCGAAATACAGTATGGAAATTCTTAAATGACAGAGTCATGTTTCCGAGTAGGTAATGAAATCGCCGAGGATCTAGATTTCGATTTCAGGCGACATTTAAATCTCGGAATCCCGTCTCAAAAAAGATCATAAAGAACTGTTTTAAACATGCCAACCTTTTAATAAATTATGAAATAAAGGAAACTGAATAACTAAAATCGTCTCCAATTAGTATGAATTAAGAGAAATTTAACGCTTAGGTGGTTATTGATGAAAAATCTCAAATAGTAGCATAAATAACAGAAAAATGTACTTGACTTTCGTTTTCTGAAACAAATTTCCAGAAACATTACGAACGGGAACATTTCATTAATGAACTTTTGCGTAATGATTCTAAATAAATAAATATTATTTGAGTACTTTCCTAAATACTATGAAAGTAAGTGTTTATATGTTTCTGATTACATTAAATTAAAGTTCATTGATAGTTTGAAGGATACTTTTTCTCATCGCTTAATCGTTCGGTTAATGCTATCAAAATAGATAGGGAAAAATGCGATCACACCAAGCGGCGTCTACTGTAACCACTATCAGCAAATGCAGCGAATACTAATGCTTTTCGCGCATCAAAAACCAGTACCTCTCCCTTCTCTTTGATCTTTTTGGCTTTCCATTTAATACATTTAGCGTAACAATGCCCGAAATGCTTCACACACACTCACATAATTTATCATATAAAACAAATACAAGTGAAAATGAATTAAGTCAAAATCGTGACGTCCATTCGTAATGCAGCAACCGACCCGTAAACACCTTAATTTGGTCGAGTTTCTTATCTAAAAGGCAGGCGTTTGCAATTTTTTTCCCCCTTCTTATACTCATATCGGTTAAATAAAGGCAACGTCGGCGAACAAATAGAATGAGTGACGTTTCAAGGAAGTCTACTAGATCCACAGAAAGGAAACGAGGCCGGTTTCTACATTAAGTGTATCATCTCTATAAATATGTGCAACCTAATAAAACCACGACTAAAATTAGCCAGCTTAAATGTGGAAAATCAAATCATTGCGGCGATGACGAAAGTATTTAGAAAGTATATGGTAAGAAGTATAGTTTCGGCGAGTAACAATAGAATCATATTTTATATGCTATCATTTTTATATTTTTAGCAGAGCAAAATTAACGTTCCACCACACGCACTTTAAAATATGTTTTATTTCATAGAGTTACAGACGTCGTCCAGAATGTATTATGAGAATAAAATGAAAATATAATTACTTCCGTTTTGAATTCAGAATGTGACTAAACACTTTTCCTATTTTTAAACATTTCTTTTATTCTCTCATTTTTACAGCATTATTTATACTGTTTCGAAATTATCCCCTACATTCCTTTCCAGTCTTTTTAAAGATGGTGTTGAACGTTTTAACTCGCGCGTGATCGCATCATAAATTACAAAGCTAATGTTACGGCAGAAAGAATTTATATTGCGCATCTGATATACCCGCTGCAAACTACACTTCTTTAAACCTGAAGAAATTTACAAAACAGAAAAACTGCAACATTCATATTTAAATAAAATAGCTTACACTAGCGCAATATATACCGTGTTTGAGAAATGTACACGCTTTATTTCCTCATCAAACATGCACTTCCATACACAAAATTTCTCGATTAAAGAAGCAAAAGTTTGTGAAAATAGTTTCTGAACTGTAGATGAAATGATTCTGTAAATTTAAAATTAATTTTTTTATGTGATTCCATACAGTAACAAGTTCAATTAGTAAACCACTAATTACGCTTTAAAAAGTCAAATAAAAACGTTCTGTACCTTTACATAGCAATTTTACAGAGATATATAGATACTAATAATTATTATTTTCAGTTAAGTCAGCGTAAAGCATAATCACGAACACCTGTTCATTATGGCAGTGGTCTCAAATTCAAATTGCATGCGGGCCAAGTGCACAGTGGAAAAGCAATTGATGGGCCGATTTTTTTTTAACAAAATGAAAAGGATTTTATAAGAAATAATTTTTTAACTAATTTGTTTTATTATTTTTAACTAAATATTTATCAAAATTCAGGAAAACACTAATAATAATGAAGCAAAAAAAATTACATTTATTTCCTATTTGAAATCTGCAAAAAATTTCTGTTGATTATACTTTGTAATTCAAACATATTGATTCAGAATGTTATTTATTTCAAACAACTCTAATATGCTGAATTAAATGCTCAATAACTTACTTTTAATTTCCAATAAATAAATTACAAAAATTTTCCAAGTGAAACAAAATTTGAGATTGAATTATAACAATAATAGCATTCTTTTATTTACTAAATATTTCTTTGATGCATACAAAACAATACGTATACTTTATATAATTAATCATAAACTTCTCTATTTCTTACTACAACTTTCAGCTACAACACCTCACGGCGATTCCATTTTGATAAGGTTTGTAAACTTTAAGAAAATTACTAAAAAACTATCTTCATCGAATTTCAGATGTTCATCGGTCAATCTGGTTCTTTTCTTATTAATTACAGCTACGGAATTAATAATTACTACAAATTTACTAATTAAGTTTGTTTACATTTGATTGCAGAGTCTTTCAATGAAGAAGGAATCAACATGCTTATAAAATGATGGTAGCAGTATTACAAGTAAGGAAATAATATGTTTCTGATATCATTGCTTATGTTTTGTTGTCCAACAGAGTGCGAGCTTTTTGAGATTATCCACCATCTAGAACCTGCGGTCAAACGCAAGACCAAGAAAATTTGTAATCTTTCATTTATTTATCATATTTCTTTCAGTTGATCGAAATTCAGTTTATATTAAACTTCTTGCCTAAAGAAAAGCATATTTTTTTACTGTTTTTAAATCTGTTACATAGGCATCGCATGAGAAAAAAAAGATTGCAGCTAAATTCTCAAACTGCGCATTTTCGTAGACCTTAACAGGATCGAATCCCGATGAATGGGCAGGCTGCATGAGCGTTTTCGTGGTTTGCCAGTTTCCGCCTCCACGAAGGCATCCCTCTCCTTAGGCAAATAGTCCTCGAGTGCTTTGCCATAATCAGTTAAAACAAACCAAACTTTAACACCATGAACGTTGGTAAGTCTGTGTCTACTTCAAAAAAACATGTTCATGCGCTTTAGTTAGTTTACTAAGAGTTTTTCTTTTCACTACTAAATTACTAATTTACGTATTTTTTTCTCACTTCAAATTAATTTTACATAATGACAGAAAACTCATTTTTCGCTTTCATGAAACACATGAAATAGAAATGTAAGGTTAACAGCAACGAAAGAAGAATGGATTTTATCTACAATTAACTCAGTAAAATAAACTTATAGTTTTGTTCAAACATTTAGTTATGTTTCTTTTTTAATAAAAATTATAAAAAAAAGCCAGTCATATATAAATATTCAATAGCAATCCTTATATGGTTCAAAGATACTTCCTTATGCATTCATTTTGATAAAATTTATAATTTCATTGTTGTTAATTTGTAGTTACAGGTCTTTGCTCTTTGTTCCATTAATATCTTCAATTTAGACTAGCCAGAAAAAATTTCATTACACGATTGTTGTCGTACAAGCAGAAATAAACTTTGGTTCCTTAAACGAGCTCCCATTATAACAAATATTTTTTGATAATATTTTTTTTAAATAATATAATAACTCGAAACTAAATATTGCTTTTTAACAATTAGTAATTTAATTTTTTAAATTGTATTCCGTGAATAGAAATTTGAAACAATTTCAAAATGAATGCTATGCGCTAAACGTCAGAATCAGATACAAATAGCAAATAAATTCGTTTTTGCAACTTTTATCGTAGCGATGCTAATTTAAGAAGAAAATAGTAGAAAGGAAAATAACAGTGGCAACACACTGCGCTGAAGATGCATCTACAAATCTTAATGAATAAATGTTATTGCAACTTTCACTAGGTGGAGTAGATATCTGGAGATATCTAAGTTTCCATCAAATGAATTAAATTAATTAAATGATTTAACTTTAAGCTTGATTTTCGCAATTTGGACCTCAAGTCTGATGTGGAGAAACTCTGAATTATTACACTATTTGTGCAAAAACCTTGGTAAGAAACTAGGCGAGGGGATTCGATCTTTTTAAACTTTTTTTTTTTTCCTTTTTACCGTTTAAAAATTATTTTACTATTCTGAAAGAGATAAATAGCTGTGACTCTTGGTTACTATTATGCAAACAGCAATATTTGAGATATAAATTGTTCCCTTAATGAAAGACTGTCAAAATAAATTTCGTGATAATTTATGTTGTACTCACAATGAGAGAAATTTGGTTGACTTTTCAATTTAAAATTCTTTGATCAGGGAAAAATCCAGCGATAAGTGATACATAAAATAAACATCAAATGTGTAAATTGTTCATTACACGAAAAAAAAATTTTATGCTGCTATAAAAATGTCATTTAATTAACATGTGACTGTGCATTGGTACATGCATTGTGATTTAAAAATAGTTTTATGCTTCTGCATGGGGCTTACCATCCGAAAAATAAATTGTTAAGAATGAAACACAGCATACTGGCATGCTTTGATCCTTTCTGCACTGCGACAAGCTGGCGTAATAGAAAATCATTTGAAATCCAAAGTTGTACAGTAGCAGATGTTTTCAGAAATAGAAAACGAAATTTATTATTACGAAAGAAGAAAAAAAAATCATACGTATTTTTGAACGCCATCAGCTATTCTTAATGAGAAGTTTCAACATTTCGCAAACGCCGTTTATCCTAGGTTTTCACAGCAGGGATGCATAATAATACTGAAAACACCTGTTGCAGGTCAAACATTTACAAGGATCTACTACGAAAGCCATTTACTCTTTCTAGGTTTATTATCAGCCACAAATTCATCTGCATTTCACTGAGAGCACATTATAAAGAAATAATTTAATTCCAACCTACTGAATTTCATGTTAATATTGCAAGTCGTTATTTTGACAGATAAGCATTTATTAAAAACATCACTGAAAGAAAAGATTCTTACAGGACTGCATGATTCCCAGTCAATACGTTAGGATAGAATTATTTATATTACAGTAGGCACTACTTCCTATTATGATAACATTACCGGTTTTATTTATTTGATTTGAATACGGCAAAGCACATTAGGGCTAGCTATCTGCCTAAGGAGAGGGATGCCTTCCTGGAGGACTTTCTAAAGGAAACTGGCTCGTATACTCGATAACAGTGACGGAACGACGAACGGAACCATAACATTAAACGATGAGAAAAATATCCTTTGAACTATCAATGTACTTTACTATAACTGCAAACATATAAATACTTACTTTCACAGAATTTTAATTAAGGAAAAAGTTATTAATAGTTGATTATTTGGAATCACTACGCAAAAGTTTATCTAGGAATGGTTTCATATTCATCATGTTTATAGAAATTTATTTCAGAAAGCGACAAGCAGATATCTTCGGTCACTAAAACTGCAACTTGAGGTTTTTCATCAATATCCATCCAAACGTTAAATTCCTGACAATTTGTGTTATTTGGAGACGTTTCCAGTTATGCAAATTCGTTTATTTCGTCATTTATAAAAGGCCGGGGTGTTTAATACAGTTCTATCTTTACCGAGACGAGGTTAAAAGACTTAAATTTTGCTTGAAACCCAAATCAAGATATTTGGCGATTTAATTCCTTACTCGGCGACACGTTTCTGTCATTTGAGAATTTCTATGCCATTATTTCGACCTTACCTTTTATTGGACGGCATTATTTCAGGTTAAAAATTTCATTAGCCAAATTTCTGATCACAATAAGCAATGTATTTTCCATGTTTTCGTATACAAACGGGCGGGACTGCGCCATTCGATAACAATACCCGAATGATAGATAACATTAACCGAGATCACATGAAGCGCCGCCTTATATCCGATTTTGAGTTAAATATCCATAAAATACTTAAGATGATTTATGCAGGAAACAAATTATAAGTCTGAAGTTCAAAACTGTGCATCGAAGGAGTGCCATAATAATTTTAAACAGAAATTTCGTGAATTCTATGTAATGCTATTTCTATGTATAATACATATTTTGTTTCTAAACTTCAATATAAAGTAGTTGCTTATCAGCTGCACGAAACTTTTTTGCGCACATAATTTTCAATGTTTTTCTAAAAAAATAATTAATTCTGGTTTTATCAAGAGCTAAAATTATCATAAACGGATACAATAATCTTAACAGCGAGGATACGGAACACAAAATATTACATTATGACTCATTAAATACTATATTTTAAATTATGACTATTCAGATAGTTTAGTTTATTTAAATAAGAACAGCTATAAATCAAACTTCCTTTTTGGGAATTCCGTCAAACTATTTATGCAATGGTGGCGCTGGAACTGCCAATAAATTTTAAGAACTCAGTTTCTTCACACCACACCAAAAGTTTTCGGGAAACATTATTTGTGCTTTTATAATTAATTTTAAAAAAAATAACAATAAAAAAAAATCTGAAATGTTTCAGATTTTAAATTACGTCCAAAGGGACGTTTATTTAACATTTTGTGCGTTACCTTTATTTGTTAAATACCATGTTCTTCGCACTTAAACCATAAAATTCAGTTCAACAGCAATATCGCAAAATAATTTTAAATTGAGCATATCTTTAGAAATTTCGGTACACGCTCTCACGCGCTGGAGATAAAAATGTTTTTCTGTACAACGTTGGTATTGCTGGCTTTGAAATCTTTGAGTTTGTTAATGAAAAATTCGTTAAA
>KK121432.1:161948-204252 GCA_000611955.2 Stegodyphus mimosarum
CTTAAAAAAAAAAAAAAAAAAAAACCTCAATGAAAAAGCTTTAGTTCGCGACTGTACAGCAGTTTTTTTAGCAAGCTACATTTGTGTGCGGATAAACTGACGATCAAAAATTGTTAAATATCTTTTTGGTATCTGGTGCACAATTAGTGGGCTATCAATACTGTCTAGAAGGTCGATTTTCTTTCTTCAAATATTACTAGTTATTATTAATGTAATAAATGGCAAATTTCTCGCCAATTTCTCTATACCTCTCGTGCGAAAACTATCCATTCTCCGAAGTGAAAATATGTCATACATACCGATGATCTGCGATTAATATCATACACAAATGAATAGTGTTACTTTGAACGACTTGTCACATGCACATGTAATTTACAAATTCTGTTGAAAGCAGCATTTAGGAAAAATATAATTCCATTTTATATTGAATAGAACGTGGCATACATAATAAGTAAACATATAAGGCTTAACGGCGAAACATACAAAACGTCGTAAAATGATCATTATACAAGGGATGGAGAAATGGTTCAAAATATGATATGGTTAAACACGTGCTTGATTACATTCGTTGGCCAACAGAATTTAAAGTAAGTTGTAACTTACACAGTTTTAAACGAAAATGATTGGTAAATTTTATTTCAGCGGAATTCCAGACAATTATACCAATCATATATCCGATTAGTATAGACTTATCTCCAGCTGAAGTAATTAATTAAAAACAGTGTAATTTAATGTACTTATATGTTATGATGAATTTATAATTTCTCTTTGAAGAATCGTAAAAATAAGTCTCAGATGCTTAAAGAATATTTCCTTCATTATAAAGCATACATTTTCAATTTAAATTAAGCTGACTCACTAAAATAACAGACTGCCAGAAAAATCCATTAAAGATTCTGCTTTTTTTTAATACTTAAAAATACTTCGCTTGACATTTTGGGTATATGTCTTTTAAAAAACTTTCACCCGCTCCTGAAATTTGCGACTGTTTTAAAAATTCAAAAATATTTAACTATAAATTATATTTTAAATTAGCAATGGCTCCTTAATTCTTCTTTTTAATTTCGGTACTTCCCCTCTCTATTATTTTTCTAAAATATGTCTTAATCCGTTTAGTTAACCATGCCTGCAATGCGATGAAATCTCAGCTAATCAGATTAAATAAAATTTTTGTTACCACTGTAACTAACTGCGCATCCTTTTTTTCTCTTTTTCCCAGTCTTTGTTTGAAGCTAATAAACGTGCTCCGTTTTGTTCATTGTTAAGATGTAAATTGCTATATACAAAAATTATGGGGTACATAATGCACCCATAATGACGGTGTGTCATAGAAAAGAATATCTGTCCTAAGAATCAGGTTATCAAGGAATAAAATTATGTGTTTAAATTACGACTAAGTCTGTCTTCAAGTGTCACTACGTAGTAAAGCCTCTGCAAGTTATTACAACAACACCCCCCCCCAAAAAAAAACATTGCCAGGCCATTGTAGCTATTCTCTAAACCTTAACTTTCTTCTTTACATTTTTATATGTCCCTCCTCTTAGCATCTGCAATACATCCAATTTCTCTCAACTACGTCACTTCTAGATCAGTCCATATATATGACTTAATAACGCTGATGACATAACTAATTCGGAATTTAAACCGAAACTTTCTCTTTATAAGTTGCCATATTGGATAATTGAGCACTCTTGCTCAATGGTAAAACGAAAACGCAGAAATTTACATAGTATTTCTCACATAGTAAAATTAGTACGCGCTCAGAAACCAATCTCTACATTAAGAGAATCATAGTTACAAGAAACCAATGTATTATTAAAGAACAGATTATCTTTTCCTTTGATGGAAACTCCGTTTTAATTATTTATCAGCGCGAGTTTACAAACATTTCAAGATATACCCCTTTTAGACCCTACGAAGGCAGAAAAAAAATATAAATTCCTCTATTAAAAGACGAGTTCCCAAACTGAAGAAGTAAAACATCAATGGAGAAAAACTTGTCTTAGCTGTTGTCTACGAAGGTAGAATCATACATAGTATATTACTGATGATAAGATACTGTCTGCAATGAGTATCATCGTTGATCCTTAATATTTCTCACCGTATACGAGATTTCTCACATTCATCATTATTAAACCATTTCACGAAGATTATATTTCAAGCTGAAGAACAGATAATAAATAATCACTTGAAGCCAAATCTGGGCTGTGAAGGGGATGTGTCATGCTTTTTAAATCCACACTTCTTTACTGCTTTCGCTTCGAAAGAGGATCATAATATAGTACCATCGTTTTATTACCACCTTTTTACAATAGAAATACAATGTTTTTATGCCATGCACGATTTCATACTAATTCTACCATTCTGAAATTTCCTGGTACTACATTATTTCAAATGTCTGCGATTTTTTAAAAATATTCATTACTACACAATTTTACTACCTGAAAATTTACGGATATCGTGAAGTGTGGTTTCAACAAAGAATATATATATATACTATATAGTTCGTATTAAATTTGAATTCGGTTATATAGTTCGAATTAAATTAGAATTTCAAGCACTTCAATCCAATTTTGGCACCACCAAAAATTTCCCGCCTCGTTAAAATGGACCCGTTGCAACCGTCGATATAGCCAGAAGTGTAGAACTTTCGTCGCCCGGAGCGGTTTGCCGCCTGAGGGAATTCTTGAATTTGCTGTTTCTCTTGGTATACAAAAAAAATAACTGCAAAACAATGTCAAAACGACATACAAACTACATTTATTTTTGAAGAAAAACTTTCATCGTAACAGTTTAAAATGATATTATTATTGTACTTGTTTCTTTGTTCGCAGAACCTGCAATAATATTGTACTGGACTATCTGATTGCTCCAGCTGGTTGTTATGTAGACAGTAGAGAAAAATTTCTTAAATACAAAATATACATCTAGTTCTTAAATATTTCTTAAATGGTACTTATTAGAACACGCTTCTTATAATTAGCAACACTTACAGCAATGGAGTGGAAAGTTTACACAATTATTATAATATTTGGAACTTTGTTCTGGAGATTGTACTTTAGAATAAAATACAAAAATTCAATAGGACTGCTCTTCATAGTACCTTTTCGATTTTTCTAGCAACAACGGAAATAAAACTCTTAAATACTTCTTTCTCAACAAGGAATTCTTCCTTATTGTCAGTAACCATAATTAGTTGACATTCATAATTTGAATTAAAAAAATTTCGACGTAGTAAAAAATACATAACTATAGGACGTAGCTGTTGAAATCACGTGACGATTTCTTTAAATACCTACAGTACAAACTCTTTTTCTTCGCAAATTAATTCGGTATGGTAATTTAGAATGTAATTATTCTTCACCTGCTTCAATGATCCACGTGACTAGCATATATAATATTATGTTCGACGCGAAAATTGCCGTGCCTACACCACTGGATAGAGCAGGCTCTAAAATCTATAAACCTGGAAAAAATTAATACGAAACTAACATAATATTAAAAGTAAATGTTTCTGTTAAGATTGAACTCTTATGAAATGATGATTGCTGTTGGAGAATAGCAAATTATTTTTAAAAGAGCATACATAAACGTTAGGAAACGTTCGTTATTAAAATGAATTGTTGCGTGGCGCCATCTATGATGACCCGTAAGAACCAAGCTACTTCGTAAAATGTAGCAACATATCTAAATCTTGATCTCAAGCTAAAAAAGCAGAAAAATCAAACTATTCTTTATATTCAAAATCACAAATATTGAAAATCCCACTTATAGCCACAAACAAAAAGATATGCATGAAACCAGGTTTTTAGGTATGAATCTAAAAACCAGCTCTTTCCTTACCTCTTGCCCTTAAAATATAGATGCCGTTAAAAACTTTACAATCAGTTTTAACGTAACTCTGCACAGTGCTTTGCGCTGAATATGACAAGTGGGATGATGAGCTTGATGCAGTGATACTAGATTCTTAGTCTGGCAAATTAAATTTAATTAAAGGATTTCAAATTTGGGTAGAAACGCCAGACTTTAAAAATAAAAAAATACGACTCACAACGCTTCTTTATCTAAGTCGCAGTAAGCGCAAATTAAATAATATGTAGTAGTACAAATTTCTCAATTTGGAAACTTTACAATATTAAGTATTATTAAAAATTTTCACGTACAGCAGAAAATAATTCTTCTAAATATATTCGTTTCCTCAAACATTTTCACTTGAATATATTTACTTTTGATTTACAGTAGTTGCTTTTCATTTATTAAGTTTTTTTTTTGCAGTAAGCGCAAATTAAATAATATGTAGTAGTACAAATTTCTCAATTTGGAAACTTTACAATATTAAGTATTATTAAAAATTTTCACGTACAGCAGAAAATAATTCTTCTAAATATATTCGTTTCCTCAAACATTTTCACTTGAATATATTTACTTTTGATTTACAGTAGTTGCTTTTCATTTATTAAGTTTTTTTTTTTTTTTATAGCACATTGCTTTGAATTTACCCAATATCTGTTCTGGTTTCTTAATTGCGAATTCTTGACGATTAATTAAAATAAAAAAAAAAGTTTATTATAAAAAAAATCTATACTTTGTTGCACTTTTAAAGAATTTTAATTCAACTCATTTTTATTTGGCACTTTCTTTTGAATTACTTTAAAAATTCCAGTGTTATCCAAACAAAATTCAGAAACCTGGCTCTGCTGAAAATTCTTCGGCTGCTCCTTGAAAAAGGCCAAGGATTTTCAATAATTTATCATATAATATTTTTATTAATTTTTATGTTAATTTTTTGTATTACTTTTATTATCTTATATTATTTTATTTAATTGTTTTTGCTTCAGTTTTGTTGTACCTGTTAGACTGTTAATCCTTTCTTAATTTAATTATTATCTCTGAATACATTATTATTATGATATATAAGAAGGGCTTGTGCAAAGAGACAAAATCCAAAGATATCCCAATCTCAACAGATTTTTACTTTTGGCGCAAACTTCAGATTGCGTCTTCTACGTACACTTTTCAATCACTTTCACAATAATATTTATTGTAATTTAGTTTTGGATTTTCCCCGAGGAAAGCACATCATTCTTCTCGGCCTGGTGACAGATAAAAATATATTCTTTTATTGATAATTTTACAAATGACGCCGGCAGAACTAACATGCTTTTACCTTCTCAACATTAATGCTATTTGAAACCACACATTACTTTTTCCTTACAACTGAAGGCTACACAATGGCTCTTCTACAATATTATCTATCATGTTTCGCTTTCAATTTATTTTGTTTGATATGCAAATCTGACATGCTGGATACAGGTGACTGCTCTAACTCACATTAAATATGCTCGAAAAATGTCTCTAACAAAATCGTGTAGCGTAAATTGCATGTACTTCTACTTACTTTCTTGTTTAGCTGCACCAAGATCAGTATAGTAACCTTCAGTTATTCAATTCGTACATTTTAGATATTTTCTAGCGGTTTCTTACAGACGTCTAGACGACATATGTTCGACGTCCATGGATGTAAATATTTATTTAGTGTAAAATAGAAGCATTTGAATATAGTTCTTTCATTTATCACTGCGCCTAAATACATTATAAATAATGCAATTCATCCACACTAAATAATGCAATTAATCCATCATAAATTATTTCGTATACCGCACTATACGTGTATTCCCCCCCACCTTTTAGCGCTAGGTTCTCAAATTTTTAAATATATTCACGTAATTTTCCCCTTCCTCCCCCCTATTGTATATAGTGTTGCGTTTCTGTACGGATTCATGGATTTGGAGTGATTCAGGACACCACTTGATGAAGAATGAAAACACAATTTATTAGCCCGTATTACCCAGGACAGCTCCAAAAACACATTTACAGTCGTCGAAAAACTACTATAAACACGCTGAAACAATCAGCAAAACAGCCTTCAGGCTATCAGGCTATAAGGGAGAAGACAGCTTCATGGCAAAGCACTAGAATACAGCTCCCGATTCGGTTCGGTCGTTCTCGGAACTCAACGTACTCTCGAGACTCTCCACGCTATAACTTGCGATGCACTCGATAGCCTCAATGATGCACACTCTCGCGATGCACTACTCGCGATACACTCGACACTTAACTGCTACTCCGCGTACAGGCAGGGTTTATATAACTTTTGGCCTACCTTCGAGAGCATTCTGGACCAAACTGGTAAGAATTCATTCTAGAATGTTCTTCATCCGTCTACCGCATATCGCCAATTTTGTGTCCGAACCGGCGATTTCGTGCCAAATATGGCAACCATGCATTCCCTTGCCATTTTCTGGCAACCCTACACCCGTTTTGTGGGGAAGCTATCTCACCACACCTGGACATTTCGTAACAATAGTTTTACCCTCTGACAGATAGTTTATCAGTTAATTGTACTCCTTTGTTTCTTTTTATTTTTATTCAGTGCAATGTCATATTTATAACTTTGTCTTAGCATTTCATCCAATTTATTTTCTCTTGCATTTATTATTTGAAACATATTTTCTGCAGATTCTTTGTTGCGCTACCCGTACGTGGCAGGCGTTCTCGCACTTACGAAACTTTCCAACCATTCCAATTTACATTTTAATTACGTTCTACCTCACTGTAACCTTATCTACTGCTGATGACTTCGATCTTTCGAAATACGGGTCTTTTGTTCGCCCCCTTCTTATCTGACCTTCGATGTCCCTCTGGGGAACTATGGTCAAGATTCATTTATGCTAGCTGCCTCTAGTAAGGTAACTGAGTAGGACATGCCTCGAAACGTTCGGCTTAATATCCATTAGATATCGTAATGTTAATATTACAATGTATTTTTGTTGGAATGTAGGTTTTATTCTAAAGAAATAATACTGAGATAGTTACCAGTAATTTATACGTGACTTTTTTTTTTTTTTTTTACTGCAACCGTGTTCTTGAGGAATTAAATTACTCGCATAATTTTCCCCTCTCAACTTTTGGAGGATAAAATTAGTTAAAAAAAAGGAAAAAGCAAATGAAGAAATGCGGTATATCAATGATATTTTTATGCGACATGCAAACTTGGAAAATGGAGAAGACAACAACCTTGAAAGAGAAACACGTCAGTTTACGATTTAAAATTATAATCAGATTAAATGGGTTTGGGAAACGCTTTATATTTGCCGATAGTTTAGTTTCACACTTTGTAATATTAAGCTGCTTAATGTTTGAACTTAATATGTTTATTAGTTATAATATATAGTACGATACTAATAGTCGCAGGTTAAATTAGCAAAAAACATGTTCATTATTTTCCTCATCACATACCTGACGGTGTGAACGTTCTAAAGGGAAAATTGGCAAGTTTTTAAAATATGAATGATACAAAAAAGGCACATATTTAACAGTATCAGTCAAATTCTTCTTTTTTTGAAAAGAAGGACGTATTTCATGCCACACATATTATGATGACATAGCGTGTTCCCTGTTTCGGTACTCCAGAAAGTTTTATCTCGCTTTTGAAAATATATCAAATGGAACTCGTCATTTGGGGTGCAACTTTCTTTAAATTTCATGGCAGATGGCACTGTCCTCTCAAATAGCAGATATAATTTAAATTAACTTTCAATTATTCTTATGTGTTGAGCAATATTATTATATTGTCAAGTAAAATGTATCATCTGAGATTCATTCATCTTTAGTGTTCAGAAATATTATCACATTGTCAAGTAAAATGCTTCACCTGAGATTCATTCATCTTATATGTTCAGCAGCTTTATTATATTGTCAAGTAAGACTCATCATCTAAGATTCATTTATAATATTCGTTTATAATAAGTTCAAATCTATGGCCTTAATTAGCACCTTCGGGGCTTCGGGACAACAAATGATAATGGGACCCTCTCTTTTTTTTCAACCTTGACCACTTTTTCTCAAGTTATGGCTGATCATTTTCTTAATAATTAAAGTAGCTTTATACACTTTAATCGAATGAAACATTTTCCAATATAAATATCACGTTGATGAGTGCAGTTATATGCTATTTTTGATTCCTGCTTAATCCTGCTAAGTCGAAAAAAATATGACATCCGAAGCTATTTAACGTAACACAGAGCATAGTATGAAATGTCTGCAATATAATTAAGGTAAAATGTTTAGTAGAAAATTATTCAGTATATTTTATTTTTACACTTAGATTATAAAAATCTTTGTTTTTAACTGTTAAGGAAGCAAACTCATTAATTATTTTTTAATCAAAGCTAATTTTGGGAGGCACGATTATTTTCAGCTGACAGCAAAACTAAACTGGTAAGCCTTTTTTATCCCGCCTGTATCGCTTTGCAACGATACAGGCGGACAGATCTGTATTTAAAAATGGTTGGAAACCAATTACAAGAGATAATCACTAATCTAGTCTGACACAACACACTGCCTTCGCAGGTTCTGAATTGCCTTTTTTATAACTAATGGTCTTTTTCTTAATTACGCTAGCAATTTCTCGGCCTGGAGAGAAATTATTGAAAAGTGAAAATATAAATATTGTTAGCGAAGTCTAATTTTTTAAAACGTCTTTTCAAGTCGCTTTAAGTGAACCGTTTCAAGTCTACGTTTTTTTAATAAATTTTCCAATACAAAAAATCAATATATTTATCTCCTCACTTATGGTCCACGGGATTGCTCCCGGTGGTAGTTACGACCCCGCTCAAATAATGCATTTTACTTACTGTGAACAAATGCATTGGTCAACTTGTTGCTTTGGAGGGGGGGGGGGGGGGGAGTAAGTTTAGGAGCTAGTTAATGAAAACAGTATAAATTACTTTACACTTCCCTTTAATAAGTGAATATACCCGTTTAAAAAAATGTTAAATTATGTTACTTTCATAAAAAAAAGAGCTGCGCATTTATTCTCCAATATCCTACCATGCAGAAATTATCTGCTTGCCACGCACATAAGATGAATTACGTTTTTAGGTAAGTGGCGTTATTTGATCAGTAAGTAATGAATTTTACATGCCAAAGGATGTAAAATTCTTTGTACAAAATGAAATTATTATGTTTCCTTCATTCATATTATCATTTAGGTTTAAAAAAATGTTGTAATATTATTCAATACATTTCAGTTTCTATAATCTACAAATTTTCAGTTTCCATTTAGTAAGTAGTTTACACATTTAAAAACAATATCTGCTACGAAATGAAAATTAAACTTACCAGGACACAAAAGATATGGTATCCGTTTTTGTTATTCCTAGTCTGTCGACGATAGATGGGAATCCGTAATTCATTCAGGACAGAGAGCCGCCAGTTGCGCAAAAAATGAAGAACCACAAAAACGTATTTCAGCGGGCGGCGGAAATAGCGGCTTCAGCTGTGTGGTAAACTCAGGACAACACACCGAGTCGGCTTCGACAGTCGGCAGGTGGGTTACCTGAAACGCAACATAGAAGGAAAAAATATATTATGACGAAGACACGTGCTTATGCGTAACGTCATCGCTGCGCGTGCAACAAACTCCACCCTAGTACAAAAACGATGGATTACCATTCACTTAAAGAGCATTGAAGCAATTTTATGTAGCCCGCGAATACATTTCACCTGAATAACGCACCAGAAACTCTTTAAATGCAGCTAATATGTGATATAAATCTTATTATTCAAAGACTTGAAGATACAGATTTTATTAACTTTTATTCACCAAAAATAAATCAACTCCGTTAACAACTTTTGCGCTAAGAATAATCGCTTCGCTTGGCGAAACATCTGTAAGTGAACAATTTCATAGTTGAAAGTTAATAAGAAAGAACCTGATTGGCCAACCCGATAAGCATCTACAATCCGCGATGAAATACTAATTTCTAGTAATTTCTATGACTACAAACTTCATCAAAATCGAAATGCCATCAAGTGTCGAGAAAACAGTTATCAACTGTCAATTTCAAATGCTATCAGTGTCAAGAAATAAAGTTTACACACAAACAATATGTATTTTTATTTATGCGTAGAAGAAAAAATTAATGAATAAGAGATTAGGTTGTAATTATTTAAGCTCAAGTTTTGTCCCACTCAGTAAATTTTCTCCGAAAACTTATAAAAGTTGTCATAATTTATTCGTTTTTAGTTAAGGTAAATTACTTAATGATTCATTAAACATGTTAGAATTATTCTAACGTGTTTAATTTATCAGTCTAAGAATTTATTATTTAACTGTCGATATACTCGAATTACAAAGTGTAACCAACAAAAATGCTTTACATGTACCAAACTTTATATTTCAGACAGAAAATAATAAAAATCTGAATTTTTTACAATTTATATTGAATTTTCCAATTTTCATTCAATTTTTCAATTTGAATTTCAATTACAATATTGTTGTTATTGTGTATGTATGCTTTGATGCATAGTATTTAGTAAGAGAAATGAAAAATCTATTTAAAATATTTTTTATTCTGTTACTATAATTTTTCATTTTGTTAAAAAAATAATAAAATCTGCCCCGTCAGTTGTTTTCAAATCGTGCATTCGCCCCCCTGCAATTTGAGTTCGAGACCACCGGCTTACATTTGAATAAATTTTCTATGACCAAATGGAAATAAGATGATGTAAGTCTAGAAATTAATAAAATGGGAATTGGGAGGAGGTTGTTAAAACAAAATAAAATTCTACAAGTAACTATTTTACGTTGCAGAATTCTTAACACATATTTTGAAAACTCGGAACTTCATCGATTAAATAAGTACTGTAGACGTCGGTTAATGAGACAGCGGTTAAAGTTATTCGGATATTGTTATCAAACTGCTGAAGTACCACCCGCTTGTATACGAAAACACTGCTTCCACTGCTTAATGTGATCAGCAATTCTGTTGGAACTTTTTAAAACTGAAGTTTACAAACAAAAGATAAAGGTCTTCATCAAAATAGATTTTAAATATTTCCAATGAATTCAAAATAGATTTTAAATTTGCCAATGACAAACTGTATCGAATTCAAAGGCAATCAGAAGTACGGCCATCTTCAAAAGCAAAGATATTTCTCCAGATTTTTTTTTCTTCTGTCAAAAAATTTCTGAAAAAATCCATACCAGCATTTCTTAAACTGTGGATGGCGACTCCAAATGGGTCGGTTGCAAAGCGGAATGTTAGGATCGAGAAAATTTAATTCGGATACATGAACTTACAGAAATTACGTAAACTGATATTAATCAGATCCATCAATCCCATGCGATATAAAACCCCGAAGGACGTTTTTGAGCTATCGAGTTAAAACTTGAGTTTCCATAAAATTCTCGAACTGAAATCTGGGTCGGAGCTAGAACTGAATTTTCCGCAATTTCTGAAATCATATTGTATATTCTTCTGCCATTCAAGGAACGCATACTCACATGAAATGACTTTTTTAGAATATTAAATTCAAATATCGTTCAATGATGAAAAACGCTAAGATGGTTTATATCCAGCAGTGTCAAATATTGCGCCGAGATTTAATTTCTTATGCCAGAAAAGACAAGCGCATTCGTCTTATTAAAACGTGATTTTCGTTCATTATTTTTTAATACTTGAAACAAATCCCAGAATAACTTCTTTTCATATATATACTACTAACGAGGATATTAAATATTTACGGAAAAATATTTATTTTATATCATTGTTCTATATTTAATATGTGGGGTCGCGAAAACATCTTGATGTTGAAAAGCGGTCGTGGATGAAAAAAGTTCAAGCGCTGATCTATATCATACTTAGATTGCTTTTTTTACTTAATTTTAAATCTTACGTTGGCGTGCTCTCTTCCATGTCGGTTACGTCAACTATGAACATGGGAACCTCTTTTCCAAATTTTACGAACTTCGCTGGACTAACCAGTTTAACGAAAATGAAATCGGGCCAACAGCTTTCTGAAACAAATCGAAGCACAAACTTTGCGAAGATGATTATGACGAAATTAGTGAATTCCCTAAAATTCTGACATGAGAGATGTCCTCTAAGCATTAAAATTAGAGATACAGAATAGGTCAAATAGTTTCGAGAAACATTATGAACAGCAAATAAATTAACTTTTACGTAAAGTTTGCAGATATTCCACTAGTAATGACTTTCTTCCCAATTAAAATGCTGTAAAATGTTTTTTATGTTAATAGCTCTATTTTCTATTAAATTAAGTTTCCCAGAGCTATTTTAAAGGATATTGTTTTCATCTTTTAATGTTATAAAAACAACCGTGGACAAATGTGATCGTATTAAAAATCCCCGAGTGGTATTTAAAATTAGACATATACACACACACACAAAATAAATAAATAAATAAAAATAACTTTGTCGATTTTGCGGGGATCAGACAAAGGTCCCTCTTCTTAGAGCTAACCCCCCACCCCCGAAAAAACATTTCCTGTAAACGTCTACAACAAACTATTGCTGTCCCCCCCGCTAAATTTAAAATTTTATATTGGTATGTTCTCTTCCAATACGAGATGTCCTCCGAGTATTAAGATTAGGGAGCACGCAGAAATGCTGTTAAAATTTCATAAATTTTGTATTAAAGACATTATGAACAGTTCATAAACAAACGTCTACATATTCTCAATTATAAATGTTGTGAAAGAATCAATTCATACGTTTTTAGCTATTTTTATATTAAATTAGTTGAATTCCGTTACTATTTTGAAGGATATATTATCGCATCGTTTAATACAACGTTATTTTCTAAAATGTTTGTTCTTTAAATAAAAATGCGAGACCTTCATAAATGGGTGTCAATCCCGTGGTTAAATTTTTGGTTTTCCCGTGGGTAGAAAAAGGACTAAATTTAACGATTTCTCAGTAAAACAGTTTTTTATTTTCCAGAAACAAGCTTGACTGGAACGTTTTCTTTTTCCAATCCCCCATTCTATTAAAGCAGTCTTCCTGTATTAACGTAAATAATAATGCAACAGCGGTATGTTTAGGGGGGGGGAACTGATAGACACCACATAACTTCCTTGTACGGCGTATTAAATTCTACACATTTTTTTCTGCACTTTATTTGAACTTATTTCCTCGAATTTCATTAGAAATATCTTTCTCATTCAATCAATTCAGTTTCACTTCACGGTAAGGCTAAAATACATAAAAACTCAAAACGTCTTCATTAAAAATTGCAAAATACAGAAAACAGCTAAAACAACCCAAAAAATAAAATAAAATAAAATAAAATAAAAATAGTATTAAAAAACAAACTTTGCAATTAAAATAGCAAATTTTATCAATTAAAATTAGAATTTGTACACAAGACCAAGCATTTCGGCCAAGGGAAAGACAAAATTTTCGATGCACAAAAAATTAGTCAACTGATACTTTTGGGCGAACAAAGTTGGTGCACCAAATAATGTTCACACAACGAAGCTGGTGCACCAAGTGATGTAATTCACTATTTTACTGACAGTTTCAAATGTAAAAAAATAGCCACCACGTTAGGCTTAGCGCCAATTTTAAACTGTTGATAATTCTATAACTATTGCATGCAGATTAACTAAAGGAATAAAAACCCTAACTGGAACAGGTACAGGTACAAGTAGGGGGAACACTAGATATTTACCAACAGGGTGATCCAAGTGTTGTCCCTTCATAACTAACTTTCCTGAATAGCCTAGCTTAGAACAAAAGATGTCCGACTCACGCAACACCGCGGGCACTACCACTGCCAACAGTGCATTAGGGACTCGTCCGCATGTCTGGAGTGCTTCGTTTGTACATTTATGTCTATGAAAGGTTACATTATGCATGGTGGTACATAAATATTACTTCTACATAGTGATACAACAGATTTTACATGGTAGTTACAATTTTGTTGCATATTGTTAAATCATATGAATTAAGGATTGTTTTCACATATTTGTATGATTCAATATTTTGTAGGGTGAAATTCTACAGTTCTTTTAGTTTCCGTGATGCTTACATTTCTTGCAAGGAATTCTTTTTACATATTATAAAAATTATACCATATTAATTCTATTTAACATATCACTGTTATGAATATATATGCTGTAGTGCAGTTACATTAATTTGAATTTTTAATTTATTTTATGATTGTACAAGTATGCAATTATTATATAAGGAACATAAGAACAACATAATTCAATCACTTTTAAAGCACAAATGCTCAATTTACCAACATATAAGAATAAAAATACGCAGCTCACCAAGCCACAAGAGAGGAAGGTGCAAAACCAGATGTTATAATAATCCCATATGTAAAATTTCAACGTTCTACGGCTAGTCGTTTTTGAGTTATGCAAAATACATGCATACTTACGTAGGTACGTCACGAAAAAATCCTTTCTGAATCCGTTTTAAATCCACTTTATAATCCGTTTCGGAGAAGAATACTTCTACTCGTGCAGTATATATATGAATAGAATAGTTCTTTATTCTATTCGTATGTATACTGTACTGCACCAGTAGAAGATCCACCCAGACCTAGGCCATCTAGTATTCCGTTATGCCCGTACGTACCTATGTCACGCCCTCCCCCCCAAAAAAATCGTGGATTCGATCAAAGTGGATATTTTTGTTGAAATATGTCACTTGAAATTTTCCGCGATTGGAATATTTCCTTTACTTCGTACAAGGAAGTAAAAAGAGTATTTATTTTTGCTGCATTTCATAAATTAAGCGCTTAAAAAAAGGCCACAGCAATTCGGAAGAGGTATCTGCAGGAATTTAAAATAAAAACACAAAATAAAATGGCTTGTTTTAGTTACGAAGTTGATGACCTTGGCTATAAACCACATAGCAATATAAAATATTCCTCTTTTAGAACTAATTACATATGCGGAAGTTGAATTTAAAAGCTATGAACCAAATTTAAACCAAAATAGGCGTTAAAGTGAACATCAACTTTCTTTCTTTATTATTACTCAGTTTATAAAATAATTAATTGGTACAGAGTCAATAATAGATAGTTAAAAGAACAAAATGAAATCGAAGTTACCATCACAGTCAAAGAAAAATTTTTAATAGTAATAGAGTTGTAGAAAAAGTGAGATAAAAAAAAGGAAATGAAAATTGTTGGACGTTAATGTCTGGCCAGAGAAACTTTCTTCTCTTACCCTTTTTAAACTTCCGTCGCCCATTATTCGATGTCTCCATTATCTACAATTCTACGACGTAGCCTTTCAAAATTCAATGAGTGCAACTGCATCCTAATAAGAAATATATTTACGTAATTAAATTTGGAAAGAAAAAAAAGGGTTAGAATTTGTTTATATTGAAATATAATTGTATAAAGTTTTATATTAACTAACCAAATTATCTTATTTTGGTTGCACTTCTAATTCTACTCTCATCAACTCGCACTAGAACGTAAATTAGTTAAAAGTCAGCGGCGTACCGGGAAGGGCGGGAGTTTACGAAGAACCTTAAGTTTTTAAGTATTCGTAACTATATGTAGAAATATAAAAAGGACGATGTTAAAAAGTGATCTGCATTGAAAATATTAAAAGTTTATCGTGGAAATGGACTTCCAAGAATCAGTCCCTAACTTACATTTCGCACTAAAGCCTTTTTTGACATTGTGTGTTTCAGTTTCTTCTTGCGACAGAAGCTTTTCAAAGTTGATTAAAAGCTATCTTCTATCAACAGTGATTCGGTTTAGGAAACCTTTACATTGAAAATGCAGAAGTTAAAAGCATTTATTTTGATGAAGTTATAAAAAAAATTTCAGAAATCAAAGCTCGCAAAAAAACAGTTTTACCCTTTTTTATTGACAAACAAGTTTAAAACATTTTTAAATCATCAGAAATGGCAGATTAATACGCTTTTACAAGTATACGTTTATATGTTAGATGTAAAATGTTTTTTCTTCAGTCTTTAAAGCAGAGGCGTAGCTAGGGGTTTCAGTGCACTGGGAAAACTGAAGATTTTGCGCCCCCTTCTGTATGCCAAAAATAAAAAAAACATTTCATTCTAAAATTTTTTAACATCAATTTGGCGCCACCTGGATGCTGCGCCCGAAGACAGATGTCCCCCTTTGCCCCACCCTAGCTACGTCACTGGTCTTAAGACTTTTTTCAAATAAGTTTAACTATTTAATTTTAATTAAATAAATGTTAATTTGGTATTTGTTCTGACATTTTATATGGTGATCATACCAATAATGGAGCCCCAAGAAGATTTCTGTCCTGGGCTTGAATAGCTGGATATCTGCCACTGGTTATATCTAGTATGAATAAGCACAGAGTTATTAAATTTATTGGCAGAGCTTTAAACAGCACACTCTAAATGTCGTTCTGCTTCGCTTCCCTATTAGCTGAATTTAATTTATCGGCTTAAGCTTCGGCAAACCGTTTTTACTACGTGAAATACTTAGGGCTAGGACAAATTTTTAGAAGGGCATGTTGAATTTTTACATCTAATTTTCCGTATATTCTGAATTAACTCACAAGCAGTGGAGTTTGTTTGTCATACTTTTGTTTCTGTAACCGTCAACATGATGCGCAAATAAATAACTTTTATTTCAAATCTTCACTTTAACTCCTGGTACCTGTAGTTAGAAGGGCAATAAGTCTTCTGATAGTATTTACGATTCTAGTAGAACTGGCATTTTAAATGATTGATTGTTTACCAAGGAATTTAGGCAACTTCGAAAGTTATACCACCTCGATTCCCCGTAATTTATGCAGGCAACACTTTAAATAACTTAAACCAGATAGCATAAGAACAGAATACGCAAATTTAAATATATAGTTTCCCAACGTAATACAACGCCTTAAAATTTTGTACTCTGGCTAAGTGATCTGATTCGATTCTTAGTGAAAGTATAAAATTCCCCGTTAGTAAAAAATTTAAGCTCTCACAGACAGAGTTGTCTCCTTTTTAAAATTACTGACCAGGACATTTTAAAATTAGAAAGTTCAGAAAAATAAAAAATGTGTCACATTTATTTATTTATTGGGATATGAAAATAAATATTTTTTATTATTATACTTATAATTAATATTGCATATATTTATTATTATTTTATTTATTATTAAAAATATTGAATTAATTAACTAATTTTAAAATTAATAAATTGCTTTGACCGCTTTTTCTTTATATAAAAAAATTCAATAGTAAAAAAAAAAAAAAGACATAATTGTCTCAGTTAAGCAAAAAGTTAGACTGAATACGAATAGAAGATAAGTCTTTTCCTCAACCGAATTTTACGACACATTAGTGTTTACGAAGAGATGTTATTTTATCTAGAATACTTTTTAAATAAATGAAATGGATTCCGAATAGGACAAACCAACTATTATCTATATGAACGTATAAATATATTTAGGGATCATGGATATTTGGTCAACACAGTTTCTGTCGAATGTAGACTATGCCCATATTGTAATTAAAGCGTAAACAGAAAATTCTGTTAAGGATTTGTTGAAGAAAATTAAAGAAAACGCAAAATGATGTTGCGACTATGAGTAAATAGCATAACAGTACGTGAAATAAACTAAACAATTACGATAATAAAATTTCACAAACTGAATCTGACAGAATTTCTTCAGTTTTAAAGAAAAACGTTAGAACAGAAAATAGGTGTCGTAGAGTTTGTAAATATAAAATTATCTATTTGTGAAAATACAGATATCACGAAAACAAAAGAAGTTGCAGAAGCAACTTCAGTTGTATGCGTAGTGTTGCCACTTTTCAAAATTGCTGACCCAGACATTTTAAAATTATAAAAATTTATTTATTTATTTATAATAAAAAGAAAATAAAATATTTTTATTATTATTTTTATTATTTATAACAATCATTATTTATTATTATTGTTTTATTTATTATTTGTTAAAAATATTGAATTAGTTAATTAATTTTGAAATTTATAAACTTCTTTCTCAGCTTTTGCTTCATAAAGAATTCAGTGGTAAAAAAACTATAATTGTCACAGTTAAACAAGAGGTTTCAATAATAATCACAATTAGGTGGGGTAAAGTTCTATTCATTATCCGTTAAAATAAAATACTCTCAAATACTTTTGAAAATTTATTTTCTTTCACCATAATTTCAGCATTTCTACGAAAACCACACAAATTAATAATTAATATGAATCTAATAATCCGCTTATGCGGTTGAAAACAATGTTCATAGACGAACGTTGTATAAATTGCATTTTCAAAATGATATTGAAACTCATATTCGTTACGTTTCAGATCCCCTAAAATATTAGCAAAATGCCTTCCTGAAGGAAAAGGTTCTGTTTGATCTTGGAAATTACAGTACTGAGCTTTTTACATACTGTGTGCTAATTCGTGTTGCTATTTTCTTTTTCTTGCTTTTTACTTTGTTTATTTTCCATTATTTTTGTAGCATGTATTGTCTGATTATTACACAGCACTGCTATAGAAAAATATGATTATTTTACTTTAATAGAACTTTAAATAACAGCTTCAACTTACAAGATCAAACAGCATTCAGATATTTTTAAAAGTTCCTGTAAAGTATTTTTAATTCTTTTATCTTTTTAGTGAAAACTAAAGAAAGTGCTAATATGAGCAGAATGCAGTTTATATAAGGACATATGATCAAGTGATAAAGATGAAAATCGTCTTGTTTAAGAATTTCAACTGGCTGAAACGAAACAACTTGGCCAGAAAAAATTTTCTGCCAATTTTTCAAAGATCGGAATTTCTGTGAAGCATCATTGCAATATCAGACGTTCTGATAATTGAACAGAAGCCGTGTAAGTACCAAGGAATTGCATTTCAATTGCTTTGCTTCTATATCTTGATTAAGATGCGTAGCAGTAACAGCCGCACGCACTGATGCAACAAGGGTGAAATTATACTTCACTACAGAAAAAAGGAAAGAAATTCGTAGAAGGATAGCAACCTATTTTAAGCATAAATAATTTTATTTTGAATTTCAGATTATAGTAAATTCAAAATTAAGTTGATATTAATTTCAGAGAAGTGTTCCATAATTTTCCAAAGCATATGAACAGGCTGAAATTCAAATCGCTATCATCTTAAATCTAGAGAATATATATTTAGATCTCTTAAGGCTAATCCAAACACAGACATATCACGCTTACGGTATTTGAATTCCGTATTCCCTCGCGTATTTTCTCCCTCTAGCGTTTTGGGGTTAAGTTCTGAAAATTTTTAAAATATTCACATAATTTTCTCTTTCCTACGTAGTTTTCCCCTCTGAGAGTTAGTTTATTGATCCCTTGATTATTTTTATTTTTTTTTTCAGTGTATTCAATTTGTATCTGTATTTTTCTATTAGCATTTCATCCATTTTATTTTCTTTTGCATTCATTATTTGAAACGTATTTTGTGTATATTCTTCGTTAAAAGAAATTTTCCAAACATGTGATTTCACCTTACTTCTGTTATTTACATTTCAGCTCACTGTAGCTTTATTACTGTTGATGAATTCGATCTTTTAAAATCCGCGTCTTTTGCTCGCCCCTTTCTCCTTCGTTCCTCAGATGTCCTTCTCGGGAACTACGATCAACATTCATTCATGTGACATGTCCCTGAGGCTGAATTACAGTCAGATATCGACTGAATATCCTTCAGATAATGTTATGTTAATATTACTACGTATTCTTATTGGAATCTAGGTTTCTTTTAAAGAAATAATATTGTGATAATTACTCGTAGTTTATCCACGACTACTTTTCATTTGTTACGTTCTTATTATAATCACGTTCTTCCGAAATTAAATTACCCGCATAATTTCCCCCCCCTCGATTTTCGGAAGAAAAAATCAGCTAAAAAAGAGGGAGAGGTAGTCAAGGAAATATGGTAATTCGAATTTGCAAATAAGAAGTTAAATATTCCAGTTTTTACCAAAATCTGGCATGGAGTTTGCTGATATGATGTTGTATGGACAGGCAAATGTGGAAAAATAACTAACAGTTAAGGAAGTTACCCTTTTCATAATGACTATAATTTTTTATATATTGAAGCCGTTTAGTCAATTATTCGAGGCAAGAAAAACTGGGGACTAGCAAGGATAGAAATAGACATCCAAAACGACAGGGTCTGCTATTTCCAGCTTTGCGTTAAATGGCAACTTTTAAATTTCTATAATGAACTAAATTTTTTCGAGCCTAGAGTAGCGAATGCTTGGGACATATATTTCCCATCCGCGAAGAAAAGGTTAATTTTATTTTTATCGGGAGGGAGGGAGGAACACTGCTAAAAGTAGCATAAATTCGCAAGAAATTTGCTGCCTAAGCTTTACATCAACATTTCGGAAGGACTAGAGACGTAAACCAAGAACGAAGAAGTAACATAAATAAACAGATATGCACCTAAATAAAAATTACACTACGAATGTTTTGTTTGAAATTTACATTTATGAACTACTCAAATTCTTGAAACGTATTCAACATCGTTATTTTAGATCAAGATTATTATTTGATTGGACAGTGTTTTTATATATTATATTGCATATGTACAATTTCCTTCATTATGGTACACGCTTTTAAAAATAGATCACTTGGCATCGAAATTATTTGTCGGCCAGGCTAGTTACTGCACCGGAAGGGGCAATAACTTTTATGTAACTTCGGGAAAATACTTTTTCTCATTTTCCGGAAGTCCACAAACTTACAGCAATTCATTATATGAAATATCCTCATGGACATAACGCAATCCTAGTTTGGAATAGATCTGCAGCGTATTTTTACGGAAATTCTCAAGGAAGGTGGTATAAAATTATTTAAATATAAAAATAATATAGCTATTACGAGAAATTAAAAAATAATAGGACAAAAATCTAGAATTCACGGATTTATCCGACTTTTATTGAAAAATCCGATAAACGCGAAATTTGAGAGAATACCTAAAATTTCATGAATACATCGCAGAAATTTTATCAGTAATAAAGTTACTGTACTACATGTATTCAATAAAAACATCTTGGTGGGAGTCAGTAATTTCTAGTTGACAGAATATGTTCATTAGTAAATAAGACTATTAAAAATTAATTAAAATTGAATTATAGTTTTTAATAACTTATAAACGGAATCTACATGGAAAAAAGTTCACAGATTTTCAGGAATATTACGAACCCACAGATACACGGTTTAAATTTCATAAAATGTTTCACAATAAATAAATACCTTCTAATTCCTAATGGCCTGCCCTAGTAAGGTTTTTAATCTTATTTTGCTTACAGTTACCTCTCATACAGTTAATTTACGTATTTTACGTTTACGTATTTACGTTTATCATACAGTTAATTTACGTATTTGAAGCATGCTTCGAATCCTTAAACATTTGAGTATAATTTCCAAAATTAATCTGCCTGTCAAAAAATAATTTGAACCAGTGGCGTAACGGAAGAGGCAGGAGGGCAGAAGCTTTTTGACATGGAGGTAAGAAAGGTTACTTCCTACCTCCATGGCCTTTGATCAGGTCGGGAAAGGACCTTTTTTGTCAGTGTGCGTTTCTGTTGCTTCTTGTGAGAAAAGCTTTTTGAAGGTGATTAAAAGCTCTCTTCGATCAATAATGAATAAAATAATGGTTTCGCAATCCTTTCCATTGAAAATGGACATTAATTTTGATGAATATATAAAAAACGTTCAAAATTCAAAGTTCGCCAAAAAACTGTTTTAGATTTTTTTTATTGACAGAAAAGTAAAAAACATTTCTTTAAACATAAAAAATGTTAGATTAACAAGATTTTTTAGATATGTGCTTGATGTAAATTCTTTTTTCTTTCTAATATCAAGATTTTTGTTTACCAAATCATTTTAACGATTAAATTTTAATTAAATAAAATGTTAATTATGCATTTTTTTCACATTTCGCATGGTGATCATTCCAGTAAGGGGGGGCCAGGAGATTCCCCCCTGGTTTGAACATGCTGAAAAATATTTATAATTAATGAATGATGTTGATTAGTCATCCGAGCATTTAAAAAAATGCTACTCAAAATAAATAAAAATATAAAATTAAAGATAATAATAATAATGGTAATTCAATAAAAATGCTACTCAAGAGTCATAAACTATTAAGAATCACTTCTGGGAAAAATACTTTCTATAATGAATGCTAGTTAACTGTCAGCAGTCAGAAAAACACTTCAGAACAAGCAAACAAAGCGCGTTATCATCCGAAATAATACTAATAATAATGGTATTCATGTAATAACTATCCTGTTATACAGGTACGTCTAGAAAGGAAATCTGTCAGAAAAATAACACCTTCTGAAACTAAAAAAGATATGGGCAAACTTAAGAAGAAACAACAAGGTTATAACAGATGATTCATGCTTCTTATTTTAGTCTCTTTCAAGGTCTTTCTATTTAACGCATGTGACTTAATGTTCCATCTCACCAAACACTAAAAGCAAAGCTGTTCGAATTAATGACTAAAGGTCGGAAATAAGAAAAAAACAAATGGCCTTCCTCAGCCACAGACCTGGTCATCCGTTAGGAAGGCAAACATAACAAAAGAAACAAGACTAAATTCCGCTTTACGAAGTAAAAAAACAGTTCTGACTGCTATCCCACATGCGCTGCTTAGTCAGAATCCGGTTCTAGAGCCGACGACTTAGCAGAAATGGAAAAAAAGGCAATCATAACAATAAAAAATACTTTTTCCCCGTATGGGAAACAGGTTGGCTCTCACGTAAACAACCACTGTCCCTTTTTTTTCCACCCACTGACACAGTGCATCGCAGTTTCACTAGCAGACGCCGTTGATTAATGGCCATGAGCAGAAACAAAGGCAAAAACTAACCACGGAACCAGTTCCTATCCGTAAGAAAAGCCAACTCAGTGTTACTATATTTAGTCACAGTTATATAAATAATCAAAAGATAATGCTGTAGTCATAGCATAGTCCTTCTTCTTAGTCTTCTTCTTCTTCTTCTTTTTTTTTTTTTTTTTTTTCTTTTTTTCTTTTTTTTTTTTTTTTTTTTTTCAAGGCCCAAAAGAGGCTATAAGTCTAGAAATGCGATTTTGCTTTGGTTAGCTATAAAAGTCGTATCGCTTTTCAAATTGTTGCCACCAAATATTTCTGGCCTGTATTATTTTTAAAGAAATTAAATAATGAAGAATCCGTATGCGTGTAAGTATGTTCCTCACTAACTGAAAAAACGACGGTATTTACAGCCATGCAATTTTGAATAACGTAATCCTCCACCCGAGCACGGGCACCAGGAAGCCCGAATTTTGAATTTCGAATTTGATTTAGCTTTATTACTTATTTCATATTCTGTAAAACTTTAATGAATTTTTGATTAACAAACTGAACGGTTTGAAAGCGAACAGTGGCAACACCGTTCGAAATAAAACATTTTTATCTCTAGCACGCGAGACTGTTGCCATTCGGAAAAATGTAAGATATTTATCTTTCAAATTTAATTATCAAACTTGGCTCTATGAAAGTAATGTGTTGCCGTGGCCGGAAATAAAACCCTTTTGCCTTCCACGCGCCAACATTTTACCGTTCAATAAAGCCTAAAATGCTTTCAAATTTAATTTGGAGTAACTTAACTGAGTAATAAATAAATTAAGGTTAACTTTTAGGCATCTAGTTTAACTTTCAGGCACGAGGATCTAGTTTTTAAAGAAATAATATAGCGAATATAAAAATATGTAGGGCAACCGTTAACACTCTATCGGGAATTTTAAAGAAATGCTGTTTTTAGATATTTTTTAATTTTGCTGTTGAATTGAATTTTATGTGGCGTAAGTGAGAAGAGCGTGATATTAAATAAACAAAGTTAACGCACAAAAAAATTAAATATAAAAAAACAAAAAAGTTTTGAAACTGATTGGCTTATAATTATTGCGCAATAAAAGTGGTAAAAACAAATTGCGAATGATTATCAGTTTCATTTCTTTTACTATGATTAAAAAAATTACCCTTCTTACTCAAATGATGTAAGAGAAGCAATTAACACACTGCATACTTAAAATGGCTCACATTTGTTTTCGGACACTTGTATTAAATATCGAAATATAGACTTGAAAAAAAATTTAATACATTATTATTTCTTTATCTTTCTTTTATTGTTGTAAAATAAATATTATCAAAATATTCCTTGTAATAAAACAATTTATTCAAAAAGCGTTAATCAATAAGTCACATAATAATGCGAATAATGCGGACACTACAAATTTTTGTTGATATGTTTGAGTAGATAATGTTTCTTGTTGTAATTTTTTGTTTTGAATGGAAATACATTATTAGAACTATCGTCTTCAACTGGAAATTATTAGTTCCTCAGTAAAATATATTAATATTTCCATATCGGAATTGAACATGGTAAGACGCTACAAATTAACGACCAATTGTGTTAGAAATTTAATAATTCATTTGTAAGGTTTATCCTAATTTTATTAACAGTTATTTTAAGTTATGCAACTTTCCTCTCTATTCTAATTTCAGCTTACAATTTCCTACCAGAATGTAATTTCAGAAGTGCAGCGAATGCAAATCCACTGATGCATATACAATACAAATGAATACAAATGAGTAAGAGTACTATTTAAGTCGATGTTTCGCCGACTTCGAGATAGAGAGTCTGATTCCCTGACTATCGCGCGTTTGCCTTTTCGCTACGTTCTCTCTTAGCTACTACGGTCGGCCATACTTTAGGCCCTTGCTTGGCTTCGCCGATTTAATTAATATTTGCGGGCCAACTACTTAGAAACCTGACAGCTTCGGCTATCCTTTCAGATAACTTTAGTTCAGCTTAGTTTAGTTTAAATTCATAATTATTTAAGTTCAAGCCCAGGTGGAGGTTTTGTGTATACTCCGAGTTAGGTGATTGCATTTATTCTGAGAAAATAAAATAGTTAACCCTTCTTAACGTCATACGTGTTTGTTCACATACTTAAAGCGATTATTCGCTTGTTAGTGTTTGTGGGGTTCTAAGATTGAACATTGGAATTAAATAAGTAAAACTCTACACATCTTTTTAAAGTTAGTTAAAAATTTTCGAAATAGCCAAAAAATGGTTCATGTAAAGCGTTTAACTAGCTTTGACATAAAAACGATGGAACTTGTGTGGAACCGCTGAAAACGCCCTTAAATCTGAATAATATTTTGAGCTAAATAACAATGAATCTCATATTTATTCGACGACAAATCAAACAAGATCCAAAAAACCTAAAAAGTTCAGATTTAGAAGAACGATTTGTTAACGATGAAGTTAAAGTTAACAATACAGTTTTTAGAAGAGTCATTTAGGGCACATAGATACAGAGGGTGATCAGCAAGAAGAAAATTCTTTGTCAACACGGAAATTAAGCCTGGCGTTCGCAAAATCTACAGTAAGCAAAGTTTATCGTATAGAAATAATGTTATATTTGCAGAAAAGTCAAAATGTAATATATTTGGTCAGAAGTTAACATATTTGAAGAATTAATACGTGACAAAAGCCGAATTAAGAGCTGAATTTAAAAAATCTATTGCCTCCTATTAGACATGGGGGGGTAGAGGAATAAAGGTTTGGGGATGCTTCGCTGCTCAAAGACTAATACCTTGAAGTTATCAAAACTCCGGTATATTCTCCAAACTTAATCCTATCCAATATCATGCAAGGAAGAGTGAATTGAAAAAAAGGATAACAAAACGTGGTGTTTCTTCGAAAGTTCTACTAAAAGCAGTTCTCATGTAGGAATGGGACAAATCTAACATTCTTAAAACTATATGACAGCACGCCAAAGTGCATGAAAAGTATCATTTTAGTTAAAAAATATCTAGAGAAATATTGAATGTCCCGTTACATTCATGTTTTTATTAAATATAAACTGTTTACATAAAATGCCAAAAAAACTTTTGTGATTTCATTTTCAAAGTTTTTAAATATTTTTTTAAAGCAAAAACGTTTTGAATATCTTCTTTCAAAAGAAGCAGGTTTTAAAATAGATGATCAATAGTATATGTGAAAGAACAATAATGTTATTTTGCTAATATTTAGTAACTGCTATTTGCAAATAAAACTGAACAGCACAAGTCTGGGAAAACAAATGCGAGCCACTGCTATATGTTGTCTGTGAAGAGAAACTATTAAAAACCTTTACTCGTTTCTATTGAATTTGTTTCACAAGAAATAATCCGGGACGAAACACCAGCTTGAGCACTACTGTAACAAAACGGCTACGTTATTTATACTTCAGGAAACAGCCCCAGAAAGTTTAAAACGTCATAGGAATTTAGAGGGGAAAAAATTTCTATCATAACCTTCATACTCCAGTCTAAGACTTGGAACAAATGATTTTTTAAGCTACTTTTAGCAGTAGATCTAAATTCTTCTACATCCTTTAACATTTTTACGTTTTGTCACACAAAGGCCATACTTTCGTAACAGCCACATTTTACGACGTCTAGTCTCATGCTTTGGCTTGGAAATATTGCATCAATGGATATATTATCTCCAGTCGTGTGTTTAGAACTGCCTTTTAGTCGCAGCTACTATCATGAAATATTTTCACGCAAAAAGTTGCTTTCGCTGAAGTCAAATCGTATACTAAAATCGCAAACGAGAATCTGAGCACCGTTATAGCCCTGAAGCATCTTTAGATAGCTGTTATCACGGCAAATATTTTAGTGCAACAAAACTGAGTAGAAAATTTCCATTCGAATAGTGCAATGCTTTAATTGTTACAAAGAAAATAACTTTATGCGATACAAATTGTAAACGGATGAAGAAATTTATCATAAAATTTAGTACAAATAAACATAAAATTTTCTGAAGTTTTGTTAGAACTCATATTTACACTGTCAAAGCATAGTTAGTTTATTAACAACTTTAACTTGAAACTGATGACAAAAAAAAAAAAAGTTTAACTTTGACTGCAATTAATGACAAAAAAAAATTTAACGTCTACTGAGAATCTAATTAACAGAATATTAAAAATATTTCTATATTATAAGGTGCCCGATAAATATTCCCTGTTAGTGATAAAAATCAGCCAATGCGCAGCTTACAGCTTTACAGCCAATGCGCAGCTTACAGCTTACATTTCTTTGAAATTGATGTGTTTCTCCTTCCATGATCTAACATGTTTTATTAATTGATCTGAAAGATATATTCTGTGTGTTTTTCTTTTAGATCAAGTATTCCCAACCTTTTTCTTGCATCGACCTCTGTTAAAGGAATGGTTTTCTTCATCTAGCCCCTTACAGTTTTC
This sequence comes from Stegodyphus mimosarum, assembly GCA_000611955.2. Lineage (NCBI taxonomy): Eukaryota > Metazoa > Arthropoda > Arachnida > Araneae > Eresidae > Stegodyphus > Stegodyphus mimosarum. The sequence continues at coordinate 189,042 of KK121432.1, forward strand.
TCTATAATATACAGCATGCAAAATAATCATAATACAAATAATTGCACATAAATAAATTAAAGATAACAATCAAATTAAGAATATAAACAAATGTTTTGGAAAAAATGGTGTATTAGATTTACGTTTCATTATTTTTGGTATTGTGATTATTTTTAATTTTGCAAATATAAAAAGATTTTCAGAAACAAAATCACAGACTTTAATTGCGCAAAAGTTTAAGGAATGTGATGGCTGTGCTTGATGTACCGACGCAATTTTTTTAACAGTTGGCATAAAATCGTTCAATTTTTAAATCACTTCGTTTAAAAACACTCAACCTGTTTTTTGTCTTCCACTCCATTTTTTTGTGTTCTTAGAACTTTTTTATTGTGTTTTCTGGTATTCTTGCATTTTTTTTATACTGCACTTATTGCATACAAAATTTATACATTTAAGAAAAAATATCGATTTAAAAATATATTAAATAATTTTAATTTATTTTCCCCTTACATTTATTATTTTTATATGCCTTCTACTTGATTTAATTTTATATCAAGAAACAAATAGTTATCGATTTTTGTAATCAATAGGATCTGTTGCCCATGCATGTTCGGCTATTTCCCAATCGCATATGCCCATTTTTCTATACCGCATTCCCCAACAGCATACTTCCCAATCGACCCCTTGATCATCATTGATCCCCATCAGAATTTTATCGACTCTCAGAGCAGATACGAACCGCGTTGGAAACCCTGTTTTAGATTACTGCTTAAAACAGAATTTTAAAACATATTCATTATCAAAAAAACATTTTGTGGTAATAAAATACAAAAATCAGTAAAGATGAAAATATCATAACACTGGGTTTGTTTTCCATATCTTAATGAAATCTAGTTTCCGATTAAAGTGACGTGTACCATTTGAACGATCAGAGAATACTGTACAATTATTTCTTGCCTTAATTTTCATAGATTAATAATAAAATGTTTGAAGTAGTAATAATAATAATAATAATAACAAAGAGGGTATAATTATTTAGATTATGGCAAAGCATTCAAGGGTTATCTGCCTGAGGGAAAGGATGCTTTCCTTAAACACCTTACCTGACTCTTGTTCATGTTATATACGAGAAAACGACGAGAAACTCCCAAGCAAGCAGCTCGTTCGGCTGAAAGTAAACCCGAATCAACCTACCACCATTCACCGATTTTGTCGCTCGGCCACTAGTAGTTGTTGAACTACTGAGAGCAATTTTACTGTATTTATTACATATAGTAAAATTACTGAGGTGAAATACTGAGTTCGGTATACATATTACAAGCAATATAACATCATTACATACAATACACAATTTTACATACAACATACTGAGCTGAAAATTCGTACTACAGACAATTTTAACAATACAAAAAAATTTTAAGATAGTCACTTGAACACTTAAACATAATAGATATTGATTATGTTTTACAGAAAATGTATGAATTAATTAGGCTAATAACAATGAAGAAGAAATGCGAGATATTGCAAAAAGACTTACGTTTGGGAAATGACACTCATCATTTACTCGACACACATTTGCTATAAAATTTCAATTAAAGAATTTGAGCAAATATTGCCTTTCTAGTACAAGAAAAATTCAGAAAGTCGTGTTGATACACTTAATTTCTACAATTTCTTTCAGTATGAATGCTTATTCAAAAAGCGATGTGTTTCGAGCAGTCTGAATTTATTTGCCAAAGCGAACGGCAAATAATAAGATTCTTAAACGCACATGCGAACCGGAAAAAGGCGGAGATATCCTTGACATATGAAATGTCAAAGAAGGAAGATGGAAATGTTTTTCAAAGTAACAAATGTTGAGTTATGCACATATAAGGTTCATAAAATATTAATAACCAAAATTTAAGAAAGGATTAAAGGCATATTTTCCCTAAAACTTTAAGTTAGAAATACATTATTATTAGGAAGCTTGATGCACCCCACACGTGCAAAAAATAAAAATACGCAATTAAGTAAGATCGTTTAATCGTAAGATCGTTAAGTCTAGTTGTACAGATACTGGTCCAAACTGATAAACATTACAGAAAATATCAAGATAAATTCTTTTAAGATCAAAACACCTTTCATTAGTAGTATATTTTTACCTTTAATGTTGTATATGTTTGGGAATTCGAAAAAATCAAGACACTTTCACACTAGAGTAAACACAGACAAAAATTCGCTTAATCCAAAGTTAAAATGTAATCTGTAGAACATCTGTACGCGGGAAATGTTTAAAGTTATTCTAAAAGGATACAAAAATAGCAATATAAAGGAAACGTCAGTTTATTTGAAATTCAGATATGACAAATTTCAAAGTCGTAGAACTTTTTAAATGCAAATATTTCCAGTTGGAGGCCAAAATCAATAAAAATAAAACTTTGAAATTTCAATTCTTTTCCTTTCTCTAGATTATTTTCTTCAAGGTTTCAAATGAACAAACAACACTTCTCTGATGATCAGACGTGGTTTCAAACTTTCAAATAAATAAATAAATTTAAAAAAATTAAAAATCTGAAAGCTTTCAGATTTTACATTACACCCAAAGGGGCGTTTTTTTAACGTTTTATGTGTTACCTTTATTTATTAAATATCATGTTCTTCGCACTTAAACCATAAAATTCAATCCAACAGCAATATCGCAAAAAATATTAAAAGAGCATATCTTTAGAATTTCCGATGTCTCGCGCGTTGAAGATACAATTCCCCCCCCCCCCACGTACAGTGTTGCCATTACTAGCTTTGAAATTTTTGAGTTTCTTGATCAAATATTCATAAATGCTTTACAAAATATGAAATAGGTGTGCTAGTAAGCCGGCATCTATCATCAAACTATCGCTTCAAGAATCGTCATCGTTTCGTCCAAGCCCTTGTTGGCAGTTGTTGGACAGGTTTCTGCCTCATCGCTGCTAGGAGTTCAAAGGTGAAGGACAGGCTTCGGACTGTCTTTTCACCGACTGTCTCTTCACCTACCACCTCGCTTCTTGATGCACGTTTAACTTTCCTGAAAAGTCCGATGATATGTTTCCTGATTTATAGAAAGCCAACTGTAGTTTTTTTTATTGAATATATTCATTCCACATGCAGTTTCTGAAAATTCATCCAGCATGGAATGATATTACTTAAGCAAGAATCATGAACGATCTCATTGTGCAATTTAAGACTCATCCATTGTCTATCGCCACGTGGTGCACTGCTCAAAATTAATTCACTGGTAGAAGCCTCAAAATCAGAAGAAATTTCAAGATAAGTTTATTGCTGCTCTACATATATTTTCGATACAAGGTTTTTGTGACTTATAGAAAGCGATGCAAATCGATTTGCTCTCCAAGTGTATCGTTAAACGAATGGACGTTCTGCATTTACAGTAGGACTATAGTTATGATCTGATTATTTAATTTTCTTGTTTTATTTGTGTGAGCTCAGCAGTAAAATTTTTGATAGGAAAAATAAATAGAGTGAATTGTAGATGATTAACTTGTATTTTCTTCTTCAACTATCACAACGTCTGGGGTAAGTACATTATTTTGCTATCCTCTGTAGGTCACATATTTTATCCCTATCATTCGGGTTATTGCGGAAACAACGTGATGTACTCTTAATCACATGTCTTAATCCTATACTAGGTAGTTGGATTTCTTCATTCTTACTCGCGGTTCATCGCTGATAAAATTAATATTCAAAATTTTGGTTATCACTTGTACACCAGAATAAATATAATTAATATTTCCCATAACTTACAGAAATTAACACAATTTTAATTACATAAGAAATTAAAATATATATAAGTATTTTTACTATATATAAAATATTTTTTACAACAATAGGTAATAAAACAAATTCCAAATTTGGGCTTCCAGACGCCCATATTCGGGTGGAGACGTACGTTATTCAAAATTGGATGGCTCTAGGTACCGTTGTTTTATCACAATGCGAGAAACATACATACATTTATGCACATTCTTCATTATTTAATTTCTTTAAATACAATGCAGGGCTCTAACATTTGGTGGCAATAATTTGAAAAGTGATACGCCGTTTATAGTGAATCAACGCAAAATGCCAAAACGAAATTAATAGCCCTTCTGGGCTAACGCCGTTTGGGCTAATAACTTAGCACAGATAACTGAAATTAACATACAGTAAACTTGTATTAAGCCCAAATAAAATTATTATAACTGGGAAGGTAAGTTACATGCATGTGAAATACTATGTAATTTAGAAATATACTGAATGATTTGTAAGTAATCTTAAGACTCAAAAACAGACATATACTCACGAAGGTATATTACAATACTTAGGAAACTTTTCCCGCAGCTCCCTAATGCACGTACAATGAATGATAGATACGATGCATAATAAAAATGAAAGAATATAAAAGATTAAAGAAATTACAGAACACAAGAGTGTATATTATGCTGGAAAGGTTTATGTGTAATTTGTCACGTATAAAATTACACCAAAGCCTAAAAAATCTAGACATTCCGTATAATACTACATTAGTTCAATAAAGAGTTCCTATTATTCATTTAAACAAAAGCATTTTGAATTTTACCATTTTATTCCATTAAAATTTTAATCAAAAAGTTATTCATTTGAACCTAGGAAATATTCTAAGTCGCTGATTCAGTATATATTCTAAAACGTATTACCACCAAATACCGTATTTACTTGCGTATTTTTTCCCTTTTTTTTAGCATCAGGATAATGACAATACTAGATTTCATTATACCATCGAATTTGTTCAGCGGATACTTCCGTTGGAGCCTATGTAAAACTAAATAGCCTATAACCTAAATTCTGATTAAAAGTTGCTCTAATTGTTGAACATATTCATCAGCTATATTAATTCTGAGATCTGAATGTATCATTACACACTAAAAGTATATAATTCATTTGTTAAAATTTCTCACAACATTATTAATTCATCATAAGTGCTCTGGAATTTTTCAGTTCCAGCTTTCACAATTGGAACTGAAAACACTGTTTTAACTCAGAACCCAGCAGACTGTTCTAGAAAGCAACGGCGCTGCGTTCACACAGGCTAAGGGAAAGTTCTTGGAAAGGCTCGAAGGTAGTCATTTTAATACGTTCGAGCGTAGCTTACATCATCCTTACCTTATGAGCTGCATGAATGTGCAGATGACAAAAGAAAAGTAAAGGCGGATGAACTTTCTTTTTTGACTAAGCAGAATCAATTCACGGATTCCAGTCCTTCCAACGCTTGCGCAAGAATTGCGTCACTTTTGAAACCGCGACAATAACTTAAAAAATTCACCATACATCTTCAAATAAAAAATACCTTATCTTTTTTTTAAAAAATCATTTAGAAGAACATGGAATGTTAAGGCTGAATTCTCTCACCTATCTGAATACCGCTTAAGATTAAAAAAAACAAAACAAAAAAAAACTTGAAATTATGATTTTTCTGAGATTATTGTATGATATCCCACTAGATTTAACCCACACGTTTTTGCTCTTTTTAAAATTTTGTAAACATTGAAAAAAATTCTCTGTCTGTGTAAATGTATATAGACCAAACAGTTTTATTTTTAAATTTGTTCTTTACAGTTTTATCTGGAAGATTATAACATTATTATTAGGATGTTGACAAAATTATCATTTACTATTCGTCAACATCAAACATTTAAGATACGTTAAAACTAGGCACGTTCCATCTAATTTGTAGCATAATTGAATTATCTAATTTGGAAGTGAACAAAACTAAAATACGTAAAATCTTTTTGATAACGTGTTGCTAATCATTTTGATTAGATCTCGTTTCGTTTAAAAATAGGTACGCATGCTTTGTCAGACACAGAAAGAGAATTAATTATAATTTTAATTACAATGATCATCATTTGTTTTAATTTAAAAAACGTTTAGTGTAAATATATACATATATCAGCACGAAATTTTTCTTCCATAAACATTTATGAGATAAGCCAGTCATTCACAGTGACGAGGGTGGGATGGAGGGATAGAAAACGCAAGAATGACCTAACTATAGCAAGCCAAGAATAACCAGAGTTTTTACAGCAGGGTCTCAAACTCAAATTACATACAGACCGAATGTACGATTCGAAAACAGTTGAGGAGACAGAATTTTTTTTATAACGAAATGAAAAACTTTATAAAGTAAAAAATATTTTAAATCAATTTAAAATTTTGCTTACTAAATATTTAACAAAGCGTACAACAATAATATCGCAAAAGAAAAAAAAAATATTTTCTGTCTTAAATTTAATTTTGGTACCTGAAAAATGTTTTTGTTGGTTACACTTTGTAATCTAAATATACTAGCAACTAGATATTAAATACTTAGTCTGACATTTCTTTCAAATAATTTTAACATGTTTAATTAATCACTAAGTAACTTGCTTTAATTTAAACTAAAACAAATTATGAAAACTTGAGAATAAATAAATAAAAACCTAGAACCTTTCTCTTATTTATTAAATTTCCTTTCGGCGCTTAAATAAAAACATGTATATCTGTATGTACACCTTGCGAACTGAAAAAAAAAAAAAAAAAAAAAAAAAAAAAAAAGGATCTCGTTCTATTCGGCCGATTGACGAAATTTAACTTGTGTTTCTTATGTCTCTAAAGCGTGACTTAGGCTATATATTATATTTATATATAACATTGTTCTAACATTAAATAGCTGGACACAAACTCGGCCTTTTTTTCTGAAACGACGTAACTATTTTTTTCCATTAGAAATAGGCCCACTAGAATGGAGATATAGAACTGTACCTTTTTTTTTGTGTGTGTGTTTCTGTGTATGTGTGCAAGGTGTACATATGTGTAAATAATTATGAACGTCTATTTCTTACTACAGCTTGATACTTAATGACATTTCGATTTTGAGTTAAAAGTTAGTAGAAATTATCTTCGTCATGGATTGCAGATGCTTATCGTTCAGTAGGCTCTTTTATCTTTACCACAAGAAAAGAGAAGATCAAATATAGCTCTCCCCAATCATCTACTTTATATGCGAAAAAGAAGAACGGAATGCTCTCAGTTTCAACAAACATGTTAAACGATATTATAACAAACTGATTATACAATTATACCAATGCTAATTATTGCCTTTTTTATCATTCAGTTACCACATTTAGCTTGCTAGAATTTCCTAATTCATAATTACTCGCGCTAGAAGTGGAAAGATGCACAACCAAATTTAAGCCTAGATTTAGAGTCTTAAACGTTTTCAGAAATTAAGTGAAGTATAAAATATTTTACTAACAAAAACGTATAAAAGGGTATTTAAAATTATAATAGATTAATTACAAAGTTACAGCAACTACTCTTGAAAGGTACCTTAAAAATATTTTAAAGCACAGCCTAACCGATATTGTGATTTATAAAGATAAAAATCTTCATATAAAAATATAAAAATACTGTTTCAAAAGTTTAAAACATATTTGCGTCTCAATGAAAGATATAAATTCGACATTTAAATATTATGCTATCAAAATAAAAACTTTGTATAATATCGAAATTCAGTCGTAACCAGTAGCAAATATATTTAAGCAATAAACATATTGCCTTTTCAACATTCTAATTAATTTACGCTACACTTTTAAATTCGTTGGTGAATTTTTAGTTAAAGTCCAGTTAATGAAATCAAAATCAGATAATACAAGTTAAAGAAATTTTTATGGTGCTTTGTATGAGATAAGAAACTCAGACAGATGATAAATAATTTTATGAACTGACCGGTCAAACTGTTAATTAATTTTATAATTGTAAGAACTAAAATAACAACAGTAATTAATTTATATATTAAATATCATCAATTAATCAATAAATAAAATAAAGTAAAAAATAAATAAATGCCCCAAATATATTTCTGCTATTCTAATTAATATTCTGTTTACATTCATTCTTTGATATGATGGGATAATGAAGTCATCTCAAGAATTCTTAATGAAAGAACTTTATTCTTTTCATTTTAGTCATATTTAATATTCGGGCGACTTCTGGCTATGAACTCAACGAGTTTATGATAAAAAAAGAGTAAAGAAAAATATGATTTGAATGAATACAATTTTCTATCTTAAACATAAAATTTCACACCAAAATAAATAAATAAATCACAAAATAAAACACTGTAATTTGAGCATGTCATAGTTGATAATTTAAGGATTGCGATAACTGAAAGGTTATTTATGTGTATCAAAGCACATCCGCCATATAAAAAACTGGACAGCACTCATATATAAGAATACGCACTAATTTTTGTACTGAGTAAAGTGGCTACATGTTTCGATTACCGAAAAAACAAATTATTCGACAGGGATAGTTTCTCAGGCACAGACACCCTGGTGACTGCAACATTTCAATCATAAGTACACTCGTGTGTAAAATTAAGAGAATTTGCACATTATGTTGAATTTCTGAAAAACTAATGGGTTTGATGAAATGGGGTAGGAATATACATTTATAACAGCGAAAGAGATGCACTATTCAAAAGTCATTTTATGTATGCAAGATTATTAGTAACGCTCATAGCGCATGGATGTCCAAAACCCACATTGCGATATCGAACTGAAAATGAGTCTAATGTGGTGCATGGTCCCCTCTCTAACAGCCAGATAGGTCGCGCAACGTGACGTTATACTGGGCAGGAGGCAACTGAGAAGTCCCTGTGGCAGTCGATCCCACTCCTGTAGCAAGGAACTTTTCAACTCCGGCATAGTTCTCGGAGGGGAATGGCGATGAAATTGCCCTCCAAAGAGCGTTCAAGACATATTCTGTAAAGTTAAGGTCACGGAATTTGGTTAGCCAATCCATGTGGCGAATATCCTCACTTTCCAGATAATCGTTGACCAGCCAAGCCTTATCGGGACGAGGTTTGTAGTCGATTTACAGGAACCCAGAATCAATTGTTCTCCTGGAAAGTCGAACATAGGGTTCTAAGACCTCCTTTCTATACCTCAAAGCAGTCAGGGCAGGGGTATACAGCCACTTAACATAATGCCTGCCCACAACCATTACCACTTCCACCATCGTAAATGATTCTTTTACCTGATAAAAGAGGGATGATATCGTCTTTCAGGTTCTCTCCAGATACAGGCACGACAAGAATCTGCGTCCAGGCTGAATTTCGACTAAAAAAGCAAGATGCTTCAATGAAGTCTGGTCCAAGGAACATGTTATTTGCACCATGCTAAACGTGCTTTTTTGTATATGCTGCAGTAAGCGAAGCGCAATCAGCAGTCTTCTTTCATACAGCCCTATCTCACGAAGCATTCGCGCAACAGTAGACCATGAAATTCGGTTTCCAGTAGCATCATGCCGCTCACATGACAGCTGTGAAGCTACAGCAGTTCTGTGTCACCGCGCTGAAAATGCCAAATAACGATCGTCATTCGTCGCTGAGGATCGTGTCGACCTTGTTCAAATCTTCTCAATACGGATCCAGTGTCCTGAAGCTGTTTCCACAAATTAAGACGACACTGAGCGTTACATTCAGCTATGTTGCCACCTGCGCTTGATATTGGCCTACCTCCAGTCTACGATACTTCTCCACCTCATTCCGTCATCCATATATTCGTGGCTACTCATTTTACCTGTATCTTATAAAATTTACCCAACCGTTGCGAGAAATACGGAGAATGCCGTGAAGGAGTACGAGCGAGCACACCGCTAAAAACTCCTCACGCGCTTATATCCCCTTCACAATCACAGCTCGGCAGACATAAGCATGTACGCTTATGTATTCAATTCTGAATATTTGCATACTCTTTGGTGGCATAATTAGAATCTTTGGTTAAATACGTTTCGTAAAAATAAATATAGTTTACAAATTCTCTCAATTTCGCATATGAGTGTAGAAACCGGGAACAATTCAATTAAAATAACAAACATTAAGAAACACACAAAAGAAAAAAAAATATTATCGATAGGATCATGCATAATAATTTCTTTTAAATCAAAAAGCCGTATTTTTCTAAACTGTGTATCTTTATAAAATTCTGTAGTCCCCTTCTCCAAATATCGTTATACTTTTAAAATATTCCTACGCAAACTTTTGAATAATATTTGGTTTTTCAGTTACCCTTTTCAATACCTTAGTTTTCAGTTCATGTTTCTCTGATGTTAAATAGTTACTAATTAACGAAAATATTCTCACATTCGACGCGTTACTGCAGTATAAAGAATATGCGTATACAACACTTCTTTTCAAAACCTTACCAGAAAATGGACTTTCATGCCAATTTTGAAGTAACTCAGAATCACTTTGAAATTCTAAAATAACTTTATTTTTAAAAAATGCTAAATAAAATGCGTTTTAAATTTTAGTGTAGTTGGCTTGTGACATGGAAATTTTAAGAGACAACAATTTCAGGTGAAAGCATTATAAATGAAGACCATTGGATTCAGATGAGGACCATTCCACCCTATGCAAGACATCTAGTCACTTTAGCACATAGTTAGTATATGTTAAAGAATTTTAACAACGCATATGATTTAGTGACAACCAACATTAAATACCCAGATTTAGCTAAGAACTACTTTTACTACGAAGCGTTTTACTTAGCCGTTACGATTTATTTAAGATAAAATATAGCATTCCGAAGTTTTGTCATGCTGATGACATCGCTTCTTTGTTCTTACAATAGTGTGATATCATGAGTTCAATCACATTTTCTCTCTGATTTCTCAGTATTCATATTCAAACGTATAATCATCAACAGCTGGCGTTAAAATACATATTTGGGGTTTGACAGATTATGCGGCAATGCGAATCTGAAATATTTTAAAATAAATGTTGTAAGAATAAAGTAACTTGACCAGGAATGATATACTATTGTGAAAAATAGCTGTTTTAAACTGATACATGAGCAGAATACAGCTTTGATACGTCTAGATAGAGATTCTCAATCTCTTTCTCTCACTGACTCTTTTAAAGGAATGGTTTTTTTTCTATAATACATAGCATACAACTCAATAATAATACAAATAACTGCACATAAATAACTTAATGACAATTAGATTAAGAATACGAAGAAAGTTTTGAAAAAATGGTTTATTTGATTTAAGCTTAATTAGTTTTGTGTTATTGTTTTTAATTTTACAAATGTAAACAAGATACAGCTTCTAATGCCACAAAAGTTCGATTTTAATTAATGTGATGCCTTCACCTGATGTGCTGAGTAACACCTGGTGGTTCGTTGCAGTTTTTGAATCCCGACGAACGGATTGGCTGCAGGGCGGTATGTGGTTTTTCCTCATATGTAACGCGAATACGAACCAGTTTCCCTTAAAAATTCCCCACGAAGCATCCTTTCCTTTGGTGAATACGATTGTGTGCGACGCCGTAATAATAATAATAATGAAGACCTATTTTACTGCATTTCATTTCGCCACTCAGATGAATACTGGAAGTTTCTTCAGGAATGGGGTTTTATACGACATCAGACCCTTTTGGAAACTGGAACTTTTATATTTTAACACCGGAAGAATGCATCATTTTTTTCTCCAGGGGGAATTTCGTAGTCCCCTCTCCTCCGACAGCCCATTTTAAATATACGGTTTTATGATATGTATCTTGTTTTTCTGAGAATTACACCTACCAGAATTCTCCAGTTTTAAATTGTTTTAGGGGTTAAACTTGAATCTGAATATGCAGATTAAATGCAAGTCTCTCTCTTTCCTGCTCCTCCTCTCTTTCATACGAATGAAGTTTTCCGATTCGCAGTTTTCCCCGTGTAAAAAGATAGTTGCATATAAAAATGCAACAATCTAGGTTGAAGGAAAAGTACCAGATATGGGTATTTTCTGATTATGCATCGAAGATTGAATATAAATACGACAGTACAACATTCCTGAGATTTTTTCAGAAAAAAAGATTTTCAACCTATATATTTGCTGTTACAGCCCGTATTGCGACACTGCTAAGCAAAATTAATAAAACGGTAAAAAATGTAACTTTAAAAATTTAATTTTCATTAATATGTTCGTGTATATTTTTGGTATGGTATTTCAACATGATATTGAAAAACAACAATGTAAACAGAGGAAACACAAGCAACAGCGTAATTTGGCAAATTCAATATGACTTAAAAATTACATTAAAATAAAAAAAAGTGATGCTTAAAATACGTATGGCTGAATTAATATATTAGAAAACATCATTAAGTAGACTAACGGAAAATGTGTTACAAGAAAATATATTACATTACACAAATATATTACATAGATTAAAAATCTATGAAAATATTTACAGTGGTTATACACAATTAATCAAAAAATTGCTAAATATTAATTAATTCATATACAAAAAACAAGCAAATTGCTGGAAAGCCAAAACTGTTCCAATTCAGTGAAGTGTTATGTCATAAATTTCGGTTAGCACACCGGGCAAAAAAGACTTGATTTTGCAGAAAAGAAATCACGAATGATCACGAGAAAATTATACAGAACACGAAATGAATATAGCAAATATACAATGAAGCTTAAATTCGTAAAATAAGCGTAAATTAAAACTAATCTTGAGTACTAATGTGAAACAATGCTAATATTTTAGTAAATTAGATCCTATAAAATAATAAGATTTCAACAAATTAGTGTGCTTACAAAATAATATTCATAATATTAGCCTACCAAAACATGAAATTAATAATACACTTAAAGATTTCTAATGCATACTTTGTATTAATTTGTTTTGCTTAATCTATCAGCAGCCGTTTACTTTATTGCATGAAATATAATTAAATACGAAATTACTAGTAAAAATTAATTCTGAAATATAATGGAACTCTAAGCTTAAACGTATTCGAACTCATAACTAAATAATTAGAAGATCTAAATCACGGGTTCCCACTGGATTCGGTACTCACCCCTTGAGGGCCGATGAAAAATTTTAAAGAGGATCAAGAGCCGTTAAGGATTAACGGATCGACTGGGCGTCGCCAACCAAATTTGCACCGGCATAATTAAGATCCAACTGATTATAAAAAAATTCACAATAAAACTGATAACTAATTGTTTATTGATATAACATTATTCATTCCTTTATTTTGACAAACTAATGTGATTGTACGTTTTATTGTAAAGGACTGGTTCTCCCAGAAGACATGTTACATGCAACACACCTGCAAAATTTAAAACAAGATTTTAATTTTCACTTTTCAAGATTATTTGAATGTGCCAGCAAGGCTCGTAGAACCGCTGAACAGAAATATATAATATCTTGATATCATGTTTCAAGAAGAGTTAACTGCATTGAAGGAAGATGTTCAAGGTTGAATCTTATTTAAAATATACGAGTAAGTTGTTTTGAAATTTAAGTCACCCGAGAAAAATATTCCAAAATACAAGTTGTTACTGAACCAACATTATTTGTTGATTTTCGCCTCTTCTAAACTAGTAGATTTTGATCAACTCAATAATTTAATGCGGATAAAAATGAAACAGGCTGAATATTTTCCAACGAAGCAATTTTATGGCAACCATTAAAAAATTATTTATCTCATGAATCCCACAAGAAATCATTTTTTGTGTGTATGTTTTATTTTGCATTTTATTGTTTTTCCACCTTTACTTATTTTGTTTTTATTTCATTTTTTTAATTATGCCCCTACAAACGAATTGTTATTTTTTACACAGTCAATGAGGGAGGGAGAGGAGTTAAAAACGACATATAACTATGTAAAGTACGAATTGTTATTTTTTACATATTCAATGAGGAAGAGAGGGGAATTAAAAACGACGTATAACTATGTAAAGTACGAATTGTTATTTTTTACATAGTCAATGTGGGAGGGAGGGGAGTTAAAAACGGCATATAACTATGTAAAGTTGGCAGCACTTAGTAATAATTACTCACACTGAGTGGCTAAAATCTAGTAAAATATAGCTTTAAAACTATTCCAAATTCACTTTTACTGTTCCTCGGAAGCAGGTTAAAATATTAAATTCGTTAACAACACATTTTTTTTTTTAACTGACAGATCTTCACCAGCAACTTTAAATATTTATATTAATATGAAATACCAGAATTCATTATAAAATAACATTATTTAAGTTTTCAGGATAATAAATGTAATATTAAAATACTATAAACACACACATAAAATGGTCAATACAGTACAATTTTTTGCACCATCAGCTGTTTCGGGTTTTTCTCCGACAGAATATAGCTGTCACCAATAAACAAAAACGAACAGAACTAAGCGGCCGCAAAATTTATTACCTGTTGCAATGCATATCAAGAAAGAAATTGTCAATGCCAGGGAAGTGCACATGGTTCTTGCTACTAATCCTCAAACGGTACCCATGAGAGCCACCGTAGCACACTTTCGCGCTGATTCACAATCGATACTACATTCTTTAATCTCTGCGCGAGTGCAAACTGCGTCGGTGGGTGCGGTTAGTGCGCATGCGTAAAAGAGGCCTTTCCTCCCTTTGCTGCCACCGGCAGAGGCGAAAAAGAGGGTTGCGAGAAATACTCGTAATAGCTAAATGCGAGAGAGAGAAAAAAAAAAGATCGACTGACAAGTGACATCAAAAAAAAAAAAAATGATGCAATGAAAATACCAACGAAGAAGTGGCCTTGAAGCCATAGAAAAACCGGTTTTGCCTAGTTTTTTAGTAATACCGAAGTCGGTCGAATATAGACAAAGAAAGGCACGTCCTGTAGAAAACGTTCCATTTTACTAAAGTTAAGAGGAACTTTTGGAAAGAACAGAAGTGATAAAACAACTTATGAAAAGTGAAAGCGACTCACGACATCATTGATATGCAGTGCGATTGCCCATTTTTTAATATCCGCATCTTGTTTGCGCCTTATCACGTGCTTATCGTACTGGTCGAAGCGGAACCGAAACAAGTGAACGCGAGAAAGCCAATGAGGTTGCTATTTAAATTCTGCAACATATCGCTTTCGCCGCATGCTCATTGAAGTTAAAGAGATTTTCCGACAACAGGCGCTTCAATCTTAAAGTCTTGCGGAATTATGTACAAACACTACACTTTTATAAGTAATTTTCACTCGATGACTCTCTCTCTCTCTTTTTTTAGTCCAAAGGGATTTAGTCCCAAAGGACTATTACTTTCGTTTTGCGATTTTGCGTCGGAAACACAAAAACGGCGTATCACTTTTCAAATTGTTGCCACTAAATGTTATCGCTCTGCATTAAATTTTAAAAAATGAAAAATCTGCATAAATGTATGCATGTTT
>KK121432.1:208305-227568 GCA_000611955.2 Stegodyphus mimosarum
CTTTCTCACGGGGTGTTTTCTCTTAAAATTTGTGAGAGGAACTGAGCTTAAGTCGGGCTGTCACTACATGGAGCTCAAAACTCTTGCGAACCACATGCGCATTTGTCTCTTGCCACGATGAATATCGTGGGCTTATACTAACCATTGTCAGACAAGTGAGATAGGTAACAACAAAACTGAGGGAATCATTTACTTTATTTTATTTTATTTTATTATTCATTTTTTTTGCATGTTCTTTTATTTACATTTGATGTAGCAAAATGTATTGCGGCGAAATAAATCCATCAATCAACTGTAAAATTTTAATAGGTAACGGAGTTATCGTCATCCATTTATGTGGGTAACTTGAAGCATTAAGAATAAATGCAATTTTTAATTTTCATAAATACGATTCAGTACCGTTGGTTTCATTGAAAATTTCCGAAATTTTATTCAAATATATATATATGTATCTTCTAGCCAATCGGAACAAAAAAAGTATAAAATTTTACACTACAACCAAAACATAATTAAAAAACTTAGCGGACTTTCAAAATGCCTTTTATTAATATAGAGACGACATCCAAATAAACGTTCAGAAAAAAATACTATATGTCGTATTTAATTTTACTCAGGAGACTAAACACAACGCATTATTGTTGGATTAAGTTAGCAGATAAATGTTTCTCATATGAGTTTCATCAAACTAATCTCTTGCCCACTTTTATGAACACGCCGATGAAGAAAAACGAATGGTAGATAAATATGCCTTGCAAAGGTATCTTCCTTGAGGCGATAGTTTGAAGACGTTCTTCTTTTCATTCGCAATTAATTATTCCTCTTTAGAGTCCCCCGCCATCCATTTCCCCCCCCCCTTGACCTTACATTTGATGTTCTTTTTCGGAGTATTTAATACCATGCAGCAACACCCCCAACGTTGTTTTGGCTGAAAGCGCGAATTTTGCATAGCCCAATATCCCAGTATCTCAGTTTGAAGGCATTATTTCATTATTTTCGCAAACTGCAGTTATTACAAAAAAATGAAAAATATATAATCATTTTAATGTTCTAATAGACATCTCATAATTTAAAGGAATTTTTTTTTATTTAAATCAATCAGACTAAAAAGTAGAAATAACGGAAAAGCCTTTATTGCTGTTGCATATAAGAACAACATTTATTGCTTTAAATCCCTTGTTATGTTGGATTAAATTTGAAAGTTTAATAAATTTTGAATATTTTATGTTTTTTAGAAGAGCAACACGCGTTTAGAAGATAAAATTGTTTTATTTCAGGTAGTGGCAACACCTTGCTTTTAAATAGCAGAGTTTGTTGAATAAAACTGAAAGACTAATAACTCACATTTTGCAGAATGGCAATAGTCTCGCGCGTTAGAGATAAAAATGCTTTATTTCGAACAGCATTGCCACTGTTTGTTTTCAAAGAGCTAAGTTTATTGATCAAAATTCATTAAATTCGCACAAAATCTGAAATAAATAAAAAACAAATTCGAAATGCAAAATTTTGGCTTCGAGGTCCTCATGTTCGGTGTAATGTAATCAAAATTTGGTAGCTCTAGGTGTCACCGCTTATCTGCAGTGCGAGAAACATGCAAACATTCTTTATAGTAGAGATAGAAAGAATTTATTCATCCTTAAAGCAGACAGAGATTCTAACAGAATGCATTCCTATTTACGCGCATTAAGCTTCCGTTTCTCTCCCGAAACTGCTTTTATTTGCATATTTATATCATACTTTTTAACTCCGTGTATTTATTTAGGCTAGGTAATGACAGGAACGAGATCAGCGGGTAGTCTGTCTAAAGACGCAGATAAATAACACCTGCAGTTTTTGACACGTGTTCTAGATGCGAATTCTTGCGCAAATATTTTCCTTGCTTATTTTTTCGAAAAGTGAAAGAAGAAAATGAAGGTCATTTTTGTTTTTTAAATTATACAGTGAATATTTTTCTCTATCACAAGGTGTCCAAACTTTCGGAGGTTTTGAGCTTCATGAGCCCTACCCCCCGAAAAAAAAAGATAAAAATATAACAGTGCCAACAAAATTTAATAGTTACTAATGTTACTGTTACGTCTGTTATAGGAGCATGTGCATTTTAATTCAAAAGCCTTTTTGTTACGAAAGCAATATGAATATAACCTGCTTACTATGAACATCAAGCTTGATTTTTGAATGTCAGAAATGGTTTGAAGATATAGCAGCATTTGCGAAAGTTATTCAAGATGTCTGTATGATTGTTGTCATTTTACTTTTTTGTATGCTTCCCACGCGGGACAAAATGTTGCTCCCAAATACAGGTATTCCTCCTATACCTATATATCTAACACGGTAAGATAAGCTTCTAGAAAATAACCATATTACGACATTCACTGTGTTACTGTCCGCCGAAAGAGAGCGCTGTTGTTATTCATAAAACGTTAAAAATAATTTAATGAAGTTTTCTATGATTTTATTTCAGCTATATGAAAACACACAGCTATTTTTATTAGAATTTTATTAAATTACTAAAGATGTTATGTTACGTTGTGTTTGTTTTTTGTATGTCAGAGCAAAGTAAATATCTATGTTATGCATTGTATAGAGTTTGATTTCCATTCCCCTCCACAAAGAGGTAAACGTACCGAGACATACTTGTAGAAAAGAGAGGGACGCGTTCCAAAACCTCTTAAAAAACGAAATACCTTTTTTTAATGATTCTCACTGTTGCCTCATTAAATTTAGATTTTTTGTAATGTAAGATATCTTTTCTTATTTTAACAAAAAGATTTAAAATTTGTATTTTCATCTTCAAAGAAATAAATTTTCTTTTAAAAGTTGTTTACTTATACTTTCAGACATTTGGGACTGAAATATAATTTCGCAACAATTACTCCTATAAACGAGAGGTCTTAATTACTAACACATACCCAAAGTGTTTTTAAAAATGTATTTACGAAAATCACAATTACATTATTTATGCATGCTACCAACTGAATGCTTGGAGCAAAAGATACATACTTTATAAATGCTGGGCTCGAATCATTTCAAACGAATTTCGGTGTGAGAGAATGCGGGTATTGGCGGAATTTATTTTATTTCTGCGTGTATAAAAAAAATAGGTTGCTATTGTGTACTACACATGATGGTATAGCACGCAACTTAATTTTCTAAATGTTTAGAATAAAAATCATGTTATCGAAATGTGTACATACATAAAATATTATAAGAGGTTTTACGCGTATTCGAGGCGCATCTTGAGTTCCTTGTCACGAGGAATTTCGTGGGCTTGGGCTGATGTTACTATCAGACAAATGAGCGCAAGTAATAACCACACATATTCATCAACGTGCTAGAATGAAACCGTGTTGCCGTATCATTTCCAGGGTTTCCGCAGTTTAGAGTGAAACCGTGTTACGAGGAATACATGCTTTAAAAAAAAAAAGCGGCATTAAAAAGGAATTGTTCATGAAGTACTGCATATTTTTATTCAAGTAGGAAAACTTACAAAACTTCATTTAAATTAATTTTCTTTGCATTGCTTTCCTAACTAATATTTTCTTACCAAGGTCACCGTTAAATCTGACGACAGCTGGTAATGGAGTATGAAATATTACAGCAAATGCAAATTTGGAGCTTTCAGAAACTTTGTTATCTTTAAAACCTATTGGAAAATGACAATAAAGCTGCATATTTATTTTTTACTCTTTATGAGACTCTGATTTTAAGATCTGTTTTCCTCAAACGTTTTGAATTTCCTGGCTCAGATAGTTCCTGTTTTGCTTCAAAAGTTTTCTCTTTCGTGGGTCAATAGAGAGGCTACCTTTGGGTGATATTCCAAATATTTAAAAATGACTGAATACTTATTGTTTTCGAATCAAAGTAAATTTTAGATTTTTGTGGACCTTAGTATTCTGCGTTTATAATAGTATATATATGCAACACATTTTCTCTTTAGCTTAGCGACTTCTATGAGGATCTCAAAAAATGAATTCATTTAAACTTGGAGTCAATTTAAAAAGCAAAAACAGATGATATAGTTATTATTCCAATTTTCAATTTTTAATTAATGATTATAAAAACGATAAACTTTTAAACGGTAAGGTAAACTTTAAAAAATGAAATTTCAAGGCATCGTTTTCTTTACAATTCTGAAAATGATACATTTTAAGACATAAAAAATAAAACGAAAGAAACAAAAAATAAAAAACCGAATAAAAAATATAATGAACCTTCTCAAAGGCAACTACCTATGTATTAATTTAGAAGTCAAAAAACAAAACAAAAAACAACTTCCTATGTTTTCAGATGGGTTCGGTCTTCCGCGGAAGTGATTGCTTTAGAGAGGTGATGGATTCTCAATACCTATTTTTATGTAGTGTATGTTTACAGTACAGATACTGGTCTTTTTCAAAAGTGGATATACACAGGAAGAAGTCGCTACGAGAAGGTTGTGCATATATAGGCTAAAAAAAATATAAATCAAAATTATAATTTCAATT
The DNA here is from genome assembly GCA_000611955.2 of Stegodyphus mimosarum. NCBI lineage: Eukaryota > Metazoa > Arthropoda > Arachnida > Araneae > Eresidae > Stegodyphus > Stegodyphus mimosarum. The sequence continues at coordinate 212,784 of KK121432.1, forward strand.
TGCAATGGCCCCTTAACGCCTCATTTTAATTTGCGTATTTCCCCTTTCTATTCTAAAAATAGAAACTACTTACAGTAAACCTCTCTAGAGTTTGTCATTTCAAAATTACTATTATTTCCTCGAGAGTTCTCCACCCCCCAGCTTTTTAACGCCAGGTACTGGAAATCTAAAAATTATTCGCGTAATTTTCCTGTTTCTCAGTGCGTTCAGCGAAAGAACTTCACTAAATTTTACAATGAATTCGTTCATGAACTGATTGTTTCTCTTACTAACAAAGACAAACTCTAGCAAACTACCCGCGAACGTCCCGCCGAATCCTGCCTCCCTAACTGTTGAACTTTAAGCCAGAACCCATCGATCACGGCGAAGCAATCAGGAACTGACATTCAGTCTATGATTTCGCTGAGTCAGCTGCACATTTGCTTTTTTTAATTATTTATGGATGATTTGATGCCTAAGTAGTAGCTGAAACAACAAAGAGAACGGGCGAGATTCAAGTCATAGGAAAGCAGAAATGAACAGATATCTTATTAGATGCTGTAATGTTAATATTACTTTGTATTCATATTAGAATTTAAGTTTCTTTTAAAGAACTAAAATTGGGATACTTATCAGTAGTTTATCCATGACTGCTTTTCATTTGATATCTTCTCATTGTAACCGCATCGTTGAGAATGCTATTATTTGCTAAACAAAATCATATCAAAATCGAAACTAATTCACTCAGAACTAAGAAAATATAACTAAGGTAATAGGATAATGCGAACTTTAATAATGCGTCTTGAATGCGTCGCACTTCATTTCTGCTTCTCCTGCTAACGAGGCATGCAAATGCTTTCTCTTTCCAAAAATGTAAAAAGTCTTAAACGGCTTTTGCGGTTAGTTTATTGGCCTACTGAAATGCTTGTTCAAATAAATAAAAAGGAATCTTTAAATCTGCCTCTTCTAGAAAATCATTCTTCAATACGTATCCTCAACGTTATATATTTACAGCAAACGCAGCTTAAGATAATCGTGGTTAATGTTATCTTTCGGGTACTTTCTAGATTGCAGAAGTCCTACCCATTTGTATACGAGCACATGGAAAATACATCGCTAATGATTAAAATGTTAGAGAATGAATTTTTCAAGCCGAAGAAAATTCTCCAAACAAGGTCAAAATAAATTTAAAAAATTGCCAATTCACTGAAAAATGCCGCCAAGTAAAAGATGAGGGCACCACTGATTAATTGTTTTAGACAGCCATTTAAAATGAAACAAAAAAGCAGCCTTTTTTGAATTTGGAGAGATTTTCAGTAATTGTTGATTTCCAGAAGACTCCTCTTCAGACAAAAGAAGATGACAGAAGACATCTCTCGGATGCTTTCTGAAACAAATTCAAGCGCATCATATAATAAACATCCTGAAGAGCGTAAAGATGGCATTGGTAAATTCCCTATAAATAAGGATCCGAGTGTTAAGATTAGGGATGCAGCATTGGTCAAATAATTTCTGGAAACGCTGAAAATTTTTTTCAACAGTTTGTAACGTTCTACTCTCCCTCTGTTGTGTAGAATCTTGAACGATAGTGATTGCACTGAGGAAGGGTTAAAACTGCCCTTTATTAAACTCTTTAACTTATTTACAATGCGTCAATTTGACGCTAACATACTACGCCTCAACTTGGGCGGTAACTGAAACAGTAGAATCAAACTTAACAATTTAAGATGTTCACAAATAAGAGAATCACTCTACAGGGCTCATATAATCCTGTAGCCTACAGCGCAGTGGCAGCAAGATAATAGCGATTAAGCCACGTCAACCAGCACTAACTGCTAAACAGAAGTTTGCGTATTAGCACGCACGGCCATTTCCCGGACTGTCTCTTTCTGTACTGGAACGTCGCTATTTAACTTATTCTTCCACTAGTAGAATTTGCATTTCTTGCGCGCGCTACTAAAATAAAATATTCTGGCACTGACAATGAGGGGAATGAAGGCTTATAGGAAAGTAACTTAAAATTAAAATTAACTGGTTATTTAAAATAAATATAAATCCCTACAAGTCTATAAATGAACTTTTCGAATAAAGAAATTATGAACAGTTCATAAGTAAACTTTTGCACTTTCCTATTTAAACTGCTGTTAAAGGACCTATTCGTATGCTTCCAATTATATGAATTGTTAAATTCTGTTTCTTATTTGAAGAATATTTTTTTCTAACCGTTTAATATTATCAAAATCGCCGTGGACAAACGTGATCATATTATGCGGCGCCTATTGTGCCTATTGCGTTTCTTTAAATTCTTTTTCTCTGCAGCTTTTTCAAACTTCCTTCTCATCTGTTACATTAATTGCATGATTTGCTAAAGAAGAGGAAACATTTGAAAGTACATTTTACGACATTCTGCATTTATTAAAAATTTTAGCTTAAAAATAATTGCATAACAAATATAAAAAAAAATCTCAGCCTTTAAATACTATAGTACAAACAAGAAATTTAATGTAGAATTGTCTAAGTACTTCTTCATTTAATACCACTGACTAGCAGATTTCACTGTAAAGATAAATTTAGGAAAAACGGTTTAGCTATTTTAAGACATAGCCTCGGCAACCTTGAGGCTTTATCAGCGTTATTCTTTGTGAATGGTTTTAAACAACGCGAAATAATAAGGATTACACAATGCTAACTTGTGGTTTATGTCTAGACAATTGTGACGTAGCACACGTGAGTAAATACTATAAACTACGCCTTGGCGGTTAAGTACTGTTTTATGTTTTGGTCTACTGTGAGCCATTATATGCCCAACTGTACATTTTGTTTATCTCACTGACATGAAAAAATGTGTTTTTTTTTCTTAACAAAGAGACAAGAACTTTTTTTAGATTCATTAATTTGTGATTTTTCATCAGTATTATAGTTCCTGAAGTGTATTGCTATAAACGTGAAAGAAAAAGTCATTTAACAATTAATAAAACTACCCGCATACTATTTATAATTTTTTCAATATTTAAATTACATATGAACCGGAAATTTTACTTTTCGTATTATATATCACCTTGCAATATTGCATATTATAGCATGAAATGAAAAACCCGAAAAAGTAAAACAAAACAGCATTTTGGCTATTGTTTTCTCGCACTAGGTGTTACTCAGAAATAGTGATCATAGTCGAATTGTTATCACATATAATTTGTTTTTAATGTATCTAACTTTATTTATTTATTTATTTTAATGGATTGATATGGGAAAAAAAATTAAGTATTAAAAATTTCAGTGGAGGCAGGAATAAAAATTTCTGTTGTCCCCTCCCTCTATGGAAATACCTGGTCACTTTACTCTAAACAGAAGTATTGTATTGTAACAGAAGTATTCTACGTTAAAAATATAATCAAATCTACATGACATATTCTACAGATTAAAAATTACAGGAAAATATTTATAGGAGAAAGAAGATATGTCCTCCAGCACCTGCTTAAAACAGGGGTTCCCAACGTTTTTCTTGCATCGACTCCTTTTGAAAAAATGGTTTCCTTCATCGATTCCCTCACATTTTTGTTCATAATCATAATACAAATATTTTCACGTAATAATTTAAAGATAGAAATTGAACAAAGGATATAGGCAGAAGCTTCGGAGAAAACGGCTTTAGATTTATGTTTTGTTCTTTTTGCATTATTATTCTTTTTAATTTTATAAATATATATATTAAGTTTTGGAAATAAAATCAACGCATCTAATCGCACAAAAGTTCGATTTTAATTTATGTGATGAGTGCGTTTGATGTATGGATGCAATTGTTTTTAATGTTTAGCATGAAACTGCTTAATTTAATTCTTATATCATCTATATATCGTATCATCTATATATCATACAAACGCTATCACATATCATATAAACGTTCAACCAGTTTCTTGTTTTTCATTCTAGTTTTGCGCTCTTCGAAATTTTTTTATTGTATTTTCCTGTGTTCTTCCATTTTACTTTTCTATATTGCAATCATTGCATAAGATAACAGTAAAACTATTTTAATGCATACACTAAAAATACACCAAAATAATTTTAGTTCATTTTTTTTTTCTTTATACTTAATTTATATAATTTCTTCATTACTATATGATATAAGTAAACAATTATTTACCAGTTTTATTAAAGATCCTTTTTTGCAATTAATAGGAATCCCGATTATACCAATTAACTGCCAGTGCATATTCAGCTATTGACCCCTTCCTCAATCAACTTCTTGATAAAAAGCGACTCCTTTTAAAATTTCATCGACCCCGTTAGAAACCCCTGGCTTAAGGAAACGGATGTGCTTAAACATTGTTACTGCTGTTGAAAGAAAATAAAAATACGAGTAGTCAACGATAAAAATACGAGTAGTGAAGATTGTTTTCAAGTTAATTGAAACTTAATGATATTAAGTTTCAATTAATTTGAAATAATTAAACTTAATGATATAGAGAAATATTATGGATAGTTATTTATTTTTATGTTTTCCATTACGTGCTTATATTCTTTCGTGTAGAAGATGTCTTGGCGTCATGTCTATGAAAATCAAATTTTGAGGGACTTACTGATGCCACTGTCTCATTTTTTGATGAAGTAAAGATAAGAATTCAAGCACTCGTAAAGTACTAAAATTAATCCTTGTCGTATTATTTTGCAGAAGGCTAACGACGCAGGCAATTACATCATAATTTCAAATAACTGAATCTTGAAATTAAACAATAAACCAATAAATTAACCAATAAGCTAAATTGAAACTAAATAATTCTGAACTAAGCTTTCATCTTTGAGAGGTAGCATTCTCTTTCTCGCTTTACTACTGCTTACTAGCTAACTACTGTCGCTCCGTCTGTGTTCGAATACTTCAAAAACCTGAAAAATTCCAATGTAGTTTAACAGGTATGCTTAGAACGCCAATTTTATCTTTGTATTCACCTAAAGTGTTTGTCTGCAACAAAAATATTTTTTTAGGGTTAACGAAATAAAATTATTCTACTGGCCATGATTGCAAGAGATTGGCTTCTCTTAAAAATGTTATTGTGTACATGTATGTATATGTAACATAAAAATACATAAAGCAGTATTCTATGTAAATTGCAACATTCCATTAATTCTTTCTTTTAATTTGGGGAAAAAGCGAGATTCGTTCAACTATAACAACATACTCAACAAAATCAACAATATACTTTAACCGACCCAGTATCTCTTCACAGAACTGCGATTAATCCTACTCTGTAGTTCGTTTATTTAATTGCTGATATTCCGGTATTCATAAGTAAATATAAATATCCACGGAATCTAAATGTAATTATCTCCGTAATAGGAAAAAATTGATACAAGTAAAAATTACAAATACTTTGAAACGGGTTTTACAGTTAATTTTCTTCTTCATAAGCAAATGGAAACAACAGCAACAATAATAATAATAATAATAATAATAATAATAATACTTAAAAAAAGAAAAAAGAGAGAAATGAATAAAAGAAAAAAAATCTGAAAACTTTCAGATTTTATGTTACACCCAAAGGGGCGTTTGTATCACTTACACATACACGCTTCGAAACCATTTGGGTTAACGCCTTTTGGAGCTAAAAATATTTAAAAACAGCATATCTTTAGAATTTCCGACAGACAGCCTCGCGCGCTGGGTATAAAATGTAAGTGTCTCCACTAAGTTTTACAAAATATGAAATATAAAATTCGAAATTAAAAATTCAAGCTTCCATGAGCCTATATTCGGGTGGAGGACTGTGTTATTCAGAATTTGACGGTTCTAGGTACCGTTGTTTTTTCACGGTGTGAGAAACATACATACATTCCTGCAGATTCTTCATTATTTAATTTCTTTAATTATAATAGAGGGCTATAATATTTGGTGGCAAACATTTGAAAAGTAATTCAAGGCTTTTAGTGATCCTACAGAAAATGCCGTTTCGAAAGTAAAAGCCATTCAGGGCTAACAAGTTCACACAAAGATAAAAGACAGTTATGTGACATTGAATATTTTACAGAGTAAACATGAAAAACAGAGAATAATCAAATTATTCGAGAAGAGAGAGGTTGGGGAAAAAAAGAAACTTCGTGCTAGTTTTACAATTAATTATCATACCATTAGCCACATTAACTAAAATAATAGTCATATAATTTTATGACCTTAGCAAATATTTATGAAAATAATAAACAAATTAAAAAATGAGTAAATTTTATGGGATGTAAAAATCTGAAGTTCATCTAGTAGTAAAGTAGGAAAAGCAAAAATCATATAAACTGTAATTAAAAGTGGAACTGCAGCAAATATGCAAAATGTTATGAGTCATGAAATAAAGCACAAATATTATTTATTTGAACATATTTAGTGAAAAACGTAAAAAACTCTTAACCTAGAGAGGTACAATTAATAAAAGTAACAATTAAGCGATGAAACTAGTAATAAACCTTATTTAACCTATCCATGTCTAATACGTGATTGAAATAGAAAAAGGAAATAAAGTATAGTATTATAAGCTAGCCGAAATAATCATACAGATGTACAACTTTGTTAAGATTAAACATGAAGAACATAATAATAAAATCCCAAGACAAAAATAAAAATTCAACGCACCTTCAATCTTTTTTAAAGGTCAGTTCTGAAACCCACATCTACACTTCTCATGCCTTTGGCAACGCTGCCCAACATACCATCTCTCACACCTCAAGGAACTGATCTCTTCTCTGAGACGTCCGTTCTCGTGTCCGCCCATTGTTCAATTTCTGGGTCCAATGAGGATCGAGAGGGGGCGGATTCATCCCCTGCATCTCCAGTGACGCGTCCAATGATGGGGTGGAGAGTGAGAGATGATGCGGTCGCGTGCCTGCTCCGGATGCTCCGTCTCGCCTCGGAGAACCAAACAATGAGACCAAGGTGGAGGCGCGACAATTTCACATTTTATTCTCTCTTCTCCATCTTTGCCTCATGCATGACGGCGTCTCATATTTTCCTGATGCATTTCACATCTTCCTTATGTCAAGATTTTTTTTTTTAAAGAATTTATCATGAAGTTTAAAAGTTACTCAGCGCAGTTTCTTTAAGTTTGTATATGAAAAAGAAAATAAGCGGCTTGCTTATGAAGATGAATTTTTCGTTTTTGGAATCACGCATGATCAAATATAGTTTTTAGCCCAAAAGGCGTATGTATATATGTTTCTCGCATCAGAAGGTAATCATAAATTGATGTCTGTCATAAATGTATATCGTAATCTCTTGTATGTATGTTTCTCGCATTGTGATAAAAGACGGTACCTAGAGCCATGAAATTTTGAATAGCGTAATCTTTCACCGAATATGGGCACCTAGAAGCCCTAATTTAGAATCTGAAAGTTGTTTTATTATCGATTTCGTATTTTCTAACAATTTAACGAATTTTGGATTAACAAACTTAACGATTTCAAAGCGGCAATGGCAACACTGTAGGAAAAAAAAACATTTTTAATCTCCAGTGCGCGAGAGTTGTATCGGAAATTCTAAAGATACGCTCATTTTGAAATTATTTTGCAATATTGCCGTTGAATTGAATTTTATAGTTTAAGTGCGAAGAACATGATATTTAACAAATTAAGTTAGCACACAAAACGTTAAAAAACGTCTCTTTGGGCTTAATATAAAAATCTGAAAATTTTTATTTTTAAAAAAAAATTTTCTTCAATCCCATGCAAACTCCTCGTGCGTGTCCAGATAAAAACTGAGACACTTTAAAATAAATAAAGAAGATGCGGAATGTAGTCTATGGTTATTAGAAGGAAAGAATTTTTTGATGTATTCAGCGTTATAAGATGAAATATATTTTTCATTTTACTTAAATAAAAGTTTCTTAAAACAAAAGCACTTCTTCCAATAATTCTTTAATAACTCTTTAGAATATTTCTATTGATGTCGATAAGTAAATTTAAAGCATATTTAGTTAAGAAATCAGCTTTTTTATTTGGGAAATTCATCACAGATATACAAATGCATATTCGCTTTCGAATTCACATGCGTAGGTATTTTTAGCATTACTGGTATAAGCATAACCTTCCAGTTTCTGGAGATTTTTAATAAATGTTTCCACGAATATCAATACTTCTATTGATAAGTGAACTTACAGCTAAGAGAGTTTCGATTATTAGTTTTTTGCTGCTAGCAATACTGTTCAAAAAGGGGGAGAGAAGGAATAAAGAGTTTGGGTAATGGAGCTATCACTTTGTTCTTGGCATATATAGCATTTTAAATTTCAAGCTAGAGATTGTACTTCTGGCAGGAAATATCGAATGATTTCCTATTTTAACAATAGCAGCAGAGAGTGCAGTTGAATTTTCAGTAGTACTGCAGGTGCTGAATTGAAATATGGAGAATTACAGGCCATAAATATAGAGGATGTATAGGAATACAGGTGCTAAACGAGCCTTAATTGTCTAAACAGGACAAACTATTAGGGCTCGTTTAGCACATGTACCTGTTGTCAAGACAGCATGTCATTTTAATGCACCGAGGGCTACTGTATCCAAATTGATATATATATTTAAAAAAAGCGAAAAATTACCTGTCGGAGTAATTGTCCAGGAAAGCAGCGTTAAGAAGAATTTTAACCCTTAAGACTTTAAAAACAACTAAAGTCAGAATTTAATATTCTCATGACTTTACCTATTTTTACAATAATTATCTGTCGGGAGTTTCACTGGTTTAATATTTAGGGCGAGAACTATAGCAAAGCTTCTGATAAGTAGCGCTCATGTTACATGCTGGTTTTAGTTGTATCGGGAACGCAAAACCTGGACAGTCACAATATACAATGGAGAAAAATATGTATTGTTCAGCTATAACTTCACATTCACTATCTTTCTTACTTCTGGGAGAGTTTATGGATGGGGATTTGCTTCAGAGGTTCACTGCGAAGGGGGCAAGGGATAGTTCTATATCTCCCGTTCTACTGGGCGGATTGACGAAATTCAAATTGCGTTTTTCATGTCTTGAAAGCGCGACTTAGGATGTATATTATATTTATATATAGCGTTATTCTAACATAGGCATTTTGACAAAAGATGAGTCTTTTCTGGAATAACATACTAATGTTTTTTCATATTTCGATTCTACGATTCAAATTATACCTAAATATTAAACTTTGTGAAATTTGGTACGAAATTTACGGAGAAATTCAAAATTTTAATTTGGGGAATTTTTTTCAGTTTGCGCCAAGAATTTCTATCCCTTCCATTGTAATGGAGCGGAAAAAAAGTCACATCGTTCTTCTTTCAAATACTTTCAACAAAGTGCGTAAACCACATTAGATGTTATTATCACTTTCAACAAATATGCCAAATTTCAAAATGCGCCAATATATAATTTCACGTATATCTTCGAAAATCTCTAATTTTTTGTATGTATACTTAGAAATATATCTACTTCAAGTTGATTGTAAAAATTTTATAGGTTATAATTCAAAATTTTTTTCAAAAAATTTATAAAAAATATTTAAAAATACAAATTTTAAAAATAAATCAAAAATAATGAGTGAATTTTGTTTGGAGTGAACCTAAATGTAGAACTGTTAAAGAAGGAATCAAGTAACTGTAGTAAAAAAAGAGATATTAATAAATACGTACCAAATTGAATCAACATTGAGGAGCTAAAATTTTGAGAGCTAATTTTTTAAAAACTACTCTTGCGATTTTTACAAAACTTGGCAGTTTGGCATAATTTGAGTCGTAGAATCGAAATATGGGAAAAAACTGGTATGTCATTTCAGAAAAAGTCCGATTTTGTGTCAAAATACCTTTATTAGAACAATGCTATATATAAATCTAATACATATCCTAAGTCGCGCTTTCGAGACATCGAAAACGCAATTTGAATTTTGTCAATCGGGCCAGTAGAACGGGAGATATAGAACTGACTGTCCCCCCCCTTTTTTTTTGGCGCAGTGTATATGATTTGGATTTTCCGGTGTCCTGAAAAAAGCAGTGGGGCGGACTGGGGATAGTTTGAACCCCAGTATCGTGAATATCTGTGGAGGACTAACTGCTTTTGAAGTCGCATTACTGTCAGAAGTTATTGATGGACGAAGTGCGTTTAATTACTCAAACGTTTTATATCGAAGATCCTGTATCTAGGTGAGAAAATATCAGTTTACACCACAAAATTTCTGACAGAATAGTTTGAAGATAATAAAAGTGAGCTTGAGAACATTTCTTTTTCCATCACTTTGAATTGAACTAGTGACTGTTTTGCAAGAAGAATGACTTAAACGATCTTTAATGGTTGACTAGGACTTGCATCATTCATGTCCAAGAGAATCGCTGTAGTGCTGGCATAAAAAGTACTTACAGGATGTTCATAAAATACTAAATTCTACCTGCAGAAGTTTCAGTTTGACTGTTGAATTTCTCAACGGTAAATAAAGATCCAGGATTTTAGTATGAAATTTCCATTCGAATGCTTCACTAATCCTCATCAGACTTAATTATCATGAAGACATATTTAAATTGTTCAAAACATTCTTTCATTCAACCTTTTTTGAAAATTTCAATTACCTTGGAATTAAAATGCATTCTTTTCTCCCATGTTTTTAATTTATTATACGTTATTTAATCGAGACATGAAAATTGATAACTTTTAATCCTTTATAATATCTGGATAATAAAAGTTAAAATTAATTGCAAAATTGTGGTAACTTTTGCAAATAGTAAGGTATAAAATGCATTTTATATCAAAATTGGTTTTATGTTGTCTATCTTCTGAAATGTATGTTTAAACAGCCAGATTAGAAAAAAATTGTTTTGAATTCCCCATTTTCTCGTAACATTCCGTACAGAAGTTCACTCAGCTTGTAGAGACATTAAGACTTTTTTGGAAGCACAAGATGTGAAAAACGGGGAATCTTCTCGCCGGAACTCGAACCTGGACCTCTCGAATGCGCGTCGAGTGTGCTACCGTTACATCACGAAGGCATGCGCAAAGGAGGCAGAAAATACCTTATAAGCTCTGGTGTGGCTTGCTATGACCATAAGACCAACTTGTTTGGTTAGGTGGGTTTGGTTAGGTAACAATATTTTTAAGAAGAGATTGCCACTTCGCCTGCGAAACATTTTTGTCTTTTAGGCCTTTTGCATAAGCGATTTCACGAAAGAAAGTGTGCAGTGTTTTGAATAGCATTGCGTTCATTAAATATACGGAAAATTCTCAAAATGGCATTAATTTATGCTGAAATAATATTACAGCTTAATCCAATATGTATTTTTACATATTACAGCAGAAGCCGTTTAACGTGTTCGTGGTTTCAGTTGGATATTGCTATCGAACTACCGAAGTCCTGCCGTCTTGTATGCGAAAACTTCGGAAATTTATCGCTTATTGTTAACAATAGTACGGTTAATATGATCAAAATATTAAACGACAAAATTGAGGTAAATTTGAGAAATAAATTCAAAATGCGTTATAAAAGTTACCAGAGAAATGTCGCCAAGTAAGGGATTAAGTCGCCAAACATGTTGATTTCGTTTTTAGTCAAGCATTTAATATTACGAAATTAGGCTAAAAAACAACCTTAGTTTCACGTAGATTTTTAATAATTCTCTTGGTTTAGAGGGAATCAGGCACAGGTTCTTCTTTCTCAGAAGCATTTAAGAGAAAAGTTTGAAAAAAAAAATCTTCTATGTATTGGGGGGATGTGAAAATATCTATGCTAAACTAATTTTGCTTTTTCACGCACTCTGAAATTTTACATTGAGAAATTCTGTTCCAATGAGTTCCGAGTATTAAGATTAGGGGCACAACACTGGTCACATAACTTACAGAAAAGCTATGAAATGTTGGAATAAAGGTGTTATGAACAGTTCATAACACATTTTTGCATTTTTCTAATTAAAATGCTGTGTAAGTGCCTATTTATATGTTTAACTTTATATTAAATTAATCAAATTCCATTACTGTTTTGAAAAGTATATTTTATCATTATTTAATGTTATCATTCGACTAAAGTTATTGAAATAGCCTTGGGCAAAAAGGATCACATTAAGGGGCGCCTACTGTACATATCTTGAATTTCTAACGTAACTGAAAGCTTTTTCAGGTGCTAAATTAAAATCTGAATCAAAAAGCTGAATTAGAAGCTCAGATCACAAGTTTTTTAAACTCCTCCTCTCCCCCCCAGTTTATTTCCTTTAATTGAACATTACGCTATACAACAAATTCCCACAGCTTCTTTTTCCCCACTGCTTTCCTCATCTATTTTTTCTTTCTTGATAACTGTGAAAGAGAGTTGCTAATGGCCTTCTTCATTTTTCCTCTCATAAGAGAAAAATACCTTCTACACCCTTAATTTTTCAGTTATTGTTATATTTTCTTAAGTCCTATAATAAAAAAAAATGACACGGATGGAAATACAATGAGCCTTCTGTGATTTAGTAATTTTACAGTTTTCAGTGGGACAAATGTATCTAAACATACTATCATATTTTATTTAAGCTAGATTCTAAATTTATTAAGACTATTGAACCTATACGGAGCGGGAAAATAGAAAAATTATTGCGTCTTCGCCATCCGAACAGTAGATAAACTAATTACTAGCAGGATGTGCTTATCGCTATACTACAAGGACACGTGCGTGAAGAATGCCTTAACTTCTTACACATGTATTAAAAATATCTAATACTTTGAAATAAGCATAAAGGAAAAAAATAAACTAAATATACATATCCCAGAATTTAATACCACATTTCTTTGCATATTTTCCCTCTTTTTTAAATTAATTTCACAGTCCGAAAATTGAGAGAATAAAATTATGCGAAAATTTTAACTTCCGAAGGACGCAGTTACAGTAAGAACATAACAAATGAAAAGTAGTCATAGGTAAACTGCAGATAACTATCACAATATTATTTCTTTAAAAGAAACCTAACATTGATAAAAATGAATAGTAACATTAACATTATAATATCTAATAACATATCTTCCTTTCTACTTCTCCGTATTTTGAATCTCGCTATTCCTTAGGCTCTCAAATCTCCCATAAATTATTAGAGAAGGGGAATCTGAGCTGACTCAGTGAAATCGTAGACTGAATGTAAGTTTGTGTTTGTTTTATTGTGACGGGTCGGTTCTTGTATTAGGCTAGCATACAGTTAAATAGTTAGAAGGGAAGGTTCAGCGTGATCTTCGCAGAGAGCTCGCAAGTATTTGCCTTTGTTAGCGAGACGAAAATAATCACTACATGGACGGATGTATTTTAAAACTTAGGAAAGTTCCTACTCTAAACGCCTGAGGAAGGAGAAATCTACTCGAATATTAAAAAAAAATAATTTAGAATTTGGAGCTAAAAAGCTAAGCTTTGTTTGTCTATAGTTTACAATGTTGTGAATAAGATGTAAGAATTTTTAGTAATTTATTTCTGGTCATTGAAATATTACAGCATTATAAATTTAACGTAAAACGGAATATTTCTTTTATAGTTAAAATATTAATTTTTTACATTAATTGAAGAGGAAGTACAAACTGTATGATGGTAGCCTAAAAAGATTTACCACTATGAGCTGAAATATGAGCTTAGCTTCATTTACCAGTCTTTATTTTATTGAATAAAGGAATTTCGTTAAGTTACTGCTCCCATTTCAAGGTAAATAATTGTCTCTAATTTTCACAAGTTCCATGTTAGCATAAGGCGTATGGGGAAGCCAAAAATGACATCGCAAAAAATATTTATTTTGTTTTTCCTCTAACATTTGATATATTTGATTGCAAAATATTAGATATTTGATCTGCTGGCTTCCCCCACACACCATTTTTTAAGGAAAATGTGTGGTTAATTTTTCTAAAGAAGCATTTAAAGGAAGTTAAAATCAATTAATTCGTGATTTTCCTTCCGAATACAGCGATCATCACCTGTCAGTTACGTAATATTTTCCTGTTTGTTACATTGCTGCTTTATTTAAAAATAAAAATATAAAAAGTGTATATGTTTTGATTTCCGAGAAGCACAGGGCTTTTTCTACTGGTGCATTTTTATATCAGAAATGTCAACGAAGGTTGTTTATTCCAGTTGAGCAAAAGGAAAAAAACACTGTGCAAATTACATTTCTTTACCGAAGCAAGCAATGATTTTTTTTCCATATGATAAAAAGAGCAATAAGAAATTTTTTTATCCGATATCCATTATTTTTACATCAAACAAACTTAAAAATTTTAATATGTGAAGTAATTTATTGATGGAATCAATCAGTGAACTAAAACTATATATTTATCACCACTTTATTTCTGAAATACAAACTGTAAACCTGGCGATTATAAATCTAACTTACAATTTTTATATAGGTACTTATGTGATGACGAACTAACAACATATTAAATCTAACAAAAAAAAAAAAAAGATTTATATGCTCAGAAATTTAGTTTTATAATTAAGGAGAAAAAAATGAAAGCTCTATTATTTTTAGACGTCTATGAGAGGATTTTACCGCACGTAGTTCATAAAGTTTTATACAAAAGAATTATTTGAATTAGCAATTTCGAATTACGCTGTATTGCTAAAAGTATTTGGAATCCAAGAAGGCTCATGAAAGTGTTTTACGGAATACGAAAAAATTATTCAAAATAGCATTTTCGAATTGCGCTATAATTGCCAACACCTTGAAGATTCGAGAACACCTTAAAGATTCGAGAAAATGTCGTATCCTTCATATAGAGACATTAGGTATTTTTGAAGTAGGGGTCATGAGAAATGAGCAACGCCTTCACCGGGAATCGAACCACGAACTTCTCGGTTACGCGTCGAGTGTGCTGATCACTACACGA
>KK121432.1:227595-247406 GCA_000611955.2 Stegodyphus mimosarum
GGGAGAAAGATATATGCTCCCCCTTTTAAAGGACGACTGGGGTTTGGGGGACCCAATCGCCCAATTCCAGTGGTAGAGAATCATCATCCACCACCTTTTTAATTCGGGCGCCAGTGTAGAGACGTTAGGTTATTTCGGAAGCAGGAGTCATGAGAAATGAGCAACATCTTCGCCGGGAATCGAACCACGGACCTCTCGGTTAAGCGTCGAGCGTGCTGACCACTACACCACGAAGGCATGTGAAGGTGGGAGAAATACCTTATAAGTAACCCATTGATCTAACTTTCGCTTGTACGGCAGGAGCAACACGTCGAGACATGCTATTTGATAGGCTTCGATGGGAATGACCCTTTATTCCTTCTGCAAAACTCCTGCCAGCGAAGATGATTCTTGTACTAGATTTCCTACGGGATGAACGTTATTGCTTTCGGTTAACATACTTCTACCCATCACCATATTTATTCCCGGATACAAACATTTACTCCGTAGCAGCATCCAGGAAGGAATAAATACGATTGAGGTGTAAGAGGTCAGAAAAACTCCATTTAAGCATTAAATTAATACGACAGTTTACTAGCGTCAATTAAAGATAAAGTTTATAAATTTCGAGTAAAAGTTGTTTTCTAACTACTGTGTAAAAATTGCGACTCTGACAATAATGGAGAAATTTTGTCTAATTTATTTAAAGTACTACATGATCAGGAACTCGGTTTGAATAGAAGAGATATAAATAGATTCTTGGTCCCTTCTGTTTTTGATTAATTAAAAGTTGAACCAAATGGCTGGCTATCAATTAATACTAAATTATTGTGTTTAAATGTATAATCACTGCAAATTTCAATTCTTAGTGTCTTGAAAATTTCTTTTCCTCAAAGGCAAGAATTAAATATATCTGTTGGTTTATCAGTTTAACTAGTTTATGTATTAATTGTATGTCGTTTTTTACTCTAATGCTTTAAATTCATTTTTGCTTAATACTATTCTTTCGGTTTCCGACTTTTATAAAATGTCTCACAATTATTTACGTATTTCTTCTTGGCAACCTTCCACTTGCTACCCAATCGGTATCATGATTAATGGAGGCAGCTGTTATGCTGAGGGCTTACATTTGAAGCTAAAATAAGGCTCAATATTTGGGATCATTATGTCGGTAGAAAATACAAAGGCAAATAAAATTTCTTAGTCTAAAGGCTCCCTCATGTAAGTAACGATAGATGACGTGGTTTATGAGACCCTTGCAGTCTGCTTACAAAATTTGAAATGCTGAATGGGAAATGAACAAAGCTATATTATCACTGTAACTACCGAAAGTTTATAAACAACGACAAAAGCTTTCCTTCCTTATTCATGATTCTTCATAAGCCTGTGGGAAAGATATGGAGTTACAACGATATTTCTCCTATTTCTGTAACTCTAGCTAGTTTTCTTCCTAGTAGGTATGCATAAGAATAGTTTTTGCGTATTCAGTTTTGGACTTAATTAAAGATACAGTCTCTCACGCGAATAATTTAACTCCTGAAAGACACTGTTACAGTAAGAACATAACAAATGAAAAGTAGTTATATACAGGTACACACACAACTATTTCCTTAAAAAAAAAACAAAAAAAAAAAAACTTCCTTTTTATTAAGAACACATAGTAATATTGATATTGCATTACCTAATGAGATATCTTTATCTATACTTCCCTGTCTCTCAGTTCTCGCCCGTTCTTATATTGTTGCTCCTCTGCTACTCTTTAAGCCTTAAATCATCTAGAAATAATTAGAGGAGGTGAATATGCAACTGACTCAACGAAATAATAGATTGAATGTCGATTCGTTTTTGCTTCGCTCTGATGGGTCGGTTCTTGTATTAAGTTGGCATAAAGTTCAACACTTAAAAGGAAGAGTTTTGGAGTGGCCTTCCACAAGTAGTTTGTGAGGGTTTATCTTTGTTAGTAAGATGAAAACAATCACTACGTGGACGAATCCCTTTTAAAATTTGGGGAAGCTTCCCTGAACGCAATTAGGAAGGAAACAATTACGCGAATATTTTCAAAATTTTCAGAACCTAGTGATAAACTGCTACAGGGAAAAATGTGCGCGAGGAAATACGGTAAAAATTCGTAAGGCGGGGAGTTCATGAAATAAGGTAGAGTTATTAATTCAAATTCTGTTTCTGACATTGTCTTGCAAACGGTATGCTATAAAGGTAACTATTTATGCTTCGTGGTGGAATATGGGCAGTTATTGTTTTTTAAAAACTTAATTTCTATTTTTAAATGAGTAATTCTCAGTTCTAAAGTTTCGTAAAGCGAAATTAAGCGAAGTATGAGTTTACAATCCTTTTGCAATAAATTCCTTATATTTCTTCCATTTTTTAAAAAAAGTTATTCGTTTCTGCCTTTTGATCCATCTTTTAGTTCTAAGGATATTATCCATTAACATCAGTAAAATAAAAATAACTCTTATTAGATTATTTTTTATTCAAATGTCGAAAGAATTATTTTAGTCGTTCCTAGTTTTTCCTTTTTTCTTTTTCTTTTCTTTTCTTTTTTTTTAGAGAGGGAAGTCAGTCTTATTAATTTTTTTAAATAGTCGTGCTTTATTAAATAATCAATAAAATGCATCGCAGTAAAATTGTGACATTTATGTTTAAGTGTTACTAACGAAAGGTTATTTAATTTAATTTCTTCCTTTGTTTTCCCCCTGGTTCTTTCATTCCGGAATTCATGCAGATTTTGAGTGGCAAGCAGTTTGATTATAAAGTGTAGAAATTTTACGAATAGGAGTGTGAGAGTTTTGTCCTGCTTTCGCTGTCCTGCTAATCGAAGGAAAGACTATTCTTGCTGGGTTTACTTGAGGTTAGAGCCTACTTAGTAAATGTGTGTTCGAAATTCTGTCGTGGTCTACGTAATCATGTAGAGGTTAGATTTAAATTGTTGATTTTTTATCCTTCGTGAAAAGAAGCATTGTGTTGAAATCAGGTCCAGGTTGACTGGTAAATTTACATTTATATATTTTAATCTAAGCACACGCCAAGTGTTGAGGTAGAATAAACTTAAAGCGTTTTAATTTTCTTGCCTATTTGATGGTTTCCTTATCCTAAACCTGAAATTCACGCTCAGAACAAATGTAACACATTTGGTTTTATACTAATTGACATCTCGAAGGTAGTTGGAATCCACTCTAGATATTACCAAATAAACAAAATTACATTTTAAATCTAATATTGTATAGTCAGTAGGTTATTTTGAAGCAGGAAACATGAAAAATGAGCAATGGCCACACCCGGACTCGAACATCCGACTTCTCGAATACGCGTCGAGTGTGCTGGCCATTACACCACGAAGAGATGTTAAGAAGGCGGGAGAAATACCATATATACTCCTCGTTTTAAAGGGCGACGGGATTAGGGGACCCAATTACCAAATCCTGGGGGTGGAGAATCATCATCCACCACCTTTTTTTTTAGTTCGCGTATTAGTTTTTTCGTTCGAGTTTTTTAGGCCACTGTAGAGACATTAGGTTATTTTGGAAGCAGAAGGATGTGAAAAATGGGCAATGTCATTGCCGGGACTCGAATTCTCGAATACCTCGAACCTTTCGAATGTGCGCCGAGGGTGCTGACACCACGACGGCATGCTAAGAAGGCGGGATAAATACTTTATAATACGAAAATAACATTACTTCATCAAAATTATTCTACAAGGTCAAATAACGCATAGATCATGTAACTTATCGAAATGAATGTTTTACAATGATGCATATTACGCCTCAGCAGAAGTAGTTGTTTCAGTTTATGCCACCACTCGCGTGGCTGTTCGTCTCACTTGTGGTCTAGAAGAATAAGATGAAACAAACAAGGGCGCGGTTGTTACGCCCTAGTACTTCCTTTATATTATCAGAGCAAAGACATTTTAACCTCTGGTTTCCGCTCTCTTTGCTTTATAATGGCATCCTACATGACAAGAAAAATTAAGGATCGCGAATTCTCGTACATTCGAAAATGTTAATGAGATACTAAACCTCGAACTAGGATTTCTTTAATTTTTTGCTAAATTCGAGCGAAAACACACAGATTAGAATACCAGATTTTGTGAAAGCTGAGTGCTTATTTTATATATAACAACACATCGGCTTCTGGATAAAAGTTAAGGATGAGATGTTTGATCACGGGGGTAAATATTCTGTAAATGAGGCACAAGAATTATTTATATCATTTCACTGCGTTAGTATTAATATCACTGTATTGGCGCAATGAACGTGAGGCGATAAGAAATAAAAATGTGGTTGAAAGTCTTTAGGAGCAGCTTTAAGAAATATTCGTTTTGCTTGACAGCATTTACTTCTGATTAAAAAAGTTTTAAAAGTTCTTGCTATAAATGAGGAATTATGTACTTAGCTGCGGAGATTTGTTTTACGGATGGCCTTTATAATTGCACACAAAAGGCAATGTAAACTTATACAGTATATATTATTTTGAATATATTTATTCTCAAGATATTTCTTCTTCGTTTCAATGAAACAAGATCTTCTCTTTTAACTGCTAAATTCAAATTTGAATGATACATATTATAGTGTCATTAGGACAGTTGAAGCAGGACATGCGAACAATGTGCAATGCCTTCGCTGAACTCCGTACCTTCCGATTGTTAGCCGGATTGCTTTCCAATTACACTACGATAGCAGGTGGTAAGAAGGGAGAAAATACCCTACAAACATGACTTGCAAATTAGTCAGTCCTTTTTTACAGATCTTTTATCTCGTTTATTTAAGTTTTTCCCATTGTTGTGTAATTTCGTAAATAAAAATTTTCAGATTTGAACTACTGAAGCATTAACCAAGTTTAGTATTTTAAAAGGCATTCATCAGAAAAAAAAATACATAACAAAGGCATAGAAACACTATAGAACCGCAGGTGAACATTTCGCAGAAGTAACTATTATTAATTATCATTCTACCGTCACTGATATCACAATATCACACTCATATCACAATTCATTCCATCATTTGTTATAAAGAATAACACATCAGTCAATAAGTCTCCGGTTTAGCTCAGTTTTGTCAATCATTTCTTTATGTGAGCCAAATATCTTTCCCTGGAGCATCTTTTAAATATGTGCAAAAAGCTATTAGTCGCTGGGGGCCAGATCTGAAGGGTGCGATGGAAGCGTAATTCATTCAATTTAACCACCATTTTCATCGATCTGCGACACGGGGCATTGTCCTTGGTGAAATAGCACTTTTTTTGTATGTGAGGTCGTTTTTTCTTGATTTCTACACTCAGTCGATCCAATAAGACCAAGTAATATTCGCTATTGATAGTTTTATCTTTCTCAAGATAGTCGATGAACAAAATACCATGCGCGTTCCACAATATGGATGCCATGACATTACCAGCTGACTTTTGAGTTTTTTGTCGCTTTGGACGGCTTTCACTGACTGCTGTCCACTCAGTTGACGATCTTTTTGATTCAGGTGTGTAGTAGTGGATCCATGTTTCCTCCATTGTCACATACCAACAAGAAATCCTTTTCATCTCTCTTGAACAGCTCCAAGCAGCGTTCTAAATCGTCGATGCTTTGTTGTTTTTGATCCAGTGTGAGCAAATGCGGCACCCACTTCCAAAGCAAATTATTACATATGCTGGCATTTTCGTGTAAAATTGCAAACACACTACCTTTTTATATTCTTAAGGTGTCAGCTATCTCACGCAACTTCACTTTAAGCTCTTTCAAAACTTTTTTGTTGACTTTTCCTACGTTTTCCGGAACAACTGTCGGTTTTGGGTGACTCGAGCGTTTAGCATCATCGGTGTTTGTACGACCACGTCGAAATTCAGCATACCAATCAATAATAGTTAATTTCCCTGGTGCAGAGTCTCCATAACGCTTCTCAAGCCACTCTTTGGCTTCAGCAGTATTTTCTGTCATCAAAAAATAATGTTTAATCAACATACGAAATTCTTTTTTTATCCATTCTTTTCTTGTTTTGTTATTTATTATTGTACAGTCAATATTAAAATTAAACTTAAGTACAACTTATTTTCTTAATGACGAGAAATACCTTTCTTCGAACGACATATTGTCCGTTCAGTAGAATCGCATTACATTTTATGTCGAACAATAGCGGTTACGAAAAATTTAAACGAATGTAAGCTATAAAACTGTCAGTTAAATATGCCCACTGAACCCATTCTCCCTTCCGGAAATGTACCGGACCACCTATTCATAATCAACAGTTATTTCTTTTCTAACTGGCTATCCTAAAAGACGCAAAACCAGCGTAGTAGAAACGATACTGGCGCACAACAAAGTGTCACACCACTTTTCAGGGGCGACCAATGACCCCGAGGATTTCTATGCAGATGGAGCATTCGAACTTCGTCATGATGCGTGTCCGTTAAGACCTGTCCCATTCCAGGTGTTAAGGACAATAACATATGCCCTTCCATTTCTAGTGGAACCATTTTCTTTCAAAGCGAATATCTGATCGAACATATAAAAAGCTTTTTAGAGCACAATTAACAACGAAGATGTGTTAAAAGAGGTAAAGAACATGTTATAAGAACGGAGAAAAAAAACAGAGTTAGCTACAGAGAGTAAGCATAATGTACTAAAGTACTGCATCATTTTCAGGAAATGTAAAAGAATTATGTATAGTAGGCGCCGCTTAATGTGATTACGTTTGCCCGCTGCTATTTGGACAATATTAATTGAAAGATAAACTAAACGGTGAGAAAAGATATTCTTTAAAAGATCAATGGAATGTAATTAATTTAATATTATTAGAATTAGAAGTAATATAACAAGGTACTTTCCCAGCATTTTAATTTAAAAAATGAAAAATTTTGTTCATTTATGAATTATTCATAACGTTACTATAAATTATTTGACATATGCTGTACTCCTAATACTGGGCAGGCTTCTCTCCCTGGAAGGCAAAATGTCAATGCAAAATTTGAAATTAAGGGGGGAAACCCTTAGTGTAGATGCTTTCAGGAAATTTCTGCAGAAATTCTGAAGAAGCACGTCCTCAAATTCAATGGTGTTATTCAAAATCTACATCAAAAAAGGTTCTTTTCTGCCTAATTTTAAATGATTGACTAAAGTGGAAACCAAACTGTTTGTCGACTTAATTCTTCATTTGGCATCATTTCTCTGTCACCTGGAAATTTTTATAATCTATTTTGATCTTTTATGGAAACTTCATTTCAAATTAAAAAAATTTATTCTATAATAGTTTGATCCTATTAACAAGCCGTTGATCACAAAAAGCGAAGTAATTTCTGTATTTTCGCATACAAACGCATGGGTCTTTGGCAATCTGATAATAATATCCGAATGATAAGACCATATCAAAAACTGCACTGAATTTGTGAAACAGTTGATAGCCTCATGTAATGCTGAAACCTACCGTTAGAGAGCACTAAAATGGTGAAAGTAAAATTTGCGTTTAAGTAGTAATAAAAAGTACAAAAGTTAAAAAGACTAATAATTGGCAATCATGGTTAAATTCGTTAGCTTTCTTTCTTTTACTAGATATGGTCTACATAGTGTAATTTGTAGTCGACATAGTATAATAAGTTACTGCAGTGTGACAGGTTATAAAAATTGATATGTTATGCATTTTCTCATTGAAACAATAATTAAATATTTGTCACATGAAATCATTGTACAGTCGGTCCTAAAATATTTGGAAGGAAAATGAGAATGGTTACAAATAACTGAGACTTCTCAGTTAAGTGTATGCACAAAACGTCAAATTAATATGTTTCACCTGTTAAGAATTAAGATAAATATGCCGAAGAATAAAGTTCATAAATTAAATCTGCTAGAAATTTGGAGTCTATTCCAACTTCTAATCGTTAACCGTCTAGAAATTAGTCTAGAAATAAGCATCCAGTCGTTGTGTGTGTGTGGGGGGGGGAGTTATTTAGAAATAGTCGTACATGTTTTTTTAATTACGCTTTCCCATACAATTAATAATTAAGCAGAAGCAGATCTTAACTTTAAATTACATATGTCATATTTATTTGCATCATATGTACAATATAAAACCTCTACTAGCAAAATTATAATCAATTTCAATAACGCAATTTTAATTCGGTAAGTATGATAATGTTTCCATAGGCGAAAATTTTCAATGTCTTATGAAAAGCTCTCCCCATCTAAACCATTCAAGTTCGAGTAGTTACACCCAAATCCAGATAGCAGTTCAAGGAGAACTTATATGAAATTATTTTGGCTTTCATAAACCACTGGTACTGGATTTTTTCGCGAAAATTATCTCGTCTTCGAGTCAAAATCGAAGCCTAAGCTCTATAATCTTGGATATTTGCAATGGAACAGTTCAAAAGTTTAATGCCAAGTTCTATTTTGTTTTACATTAGCTATACGAAATATCATAATTGAAATAAGAGCTTTATCTAGAAGTATAGTTTCAAACAGAAGTAGTATATGGACGTTTAGTAATTGAATGGTTAAAGCCGCAGAACACTATAGAGAGTTCCAGTTTCTTTTCTGACGGGTGAACGAATTAACTCAGAAGGTATTTCTCCCGCCTTCTTAGCATGCTTTCGTGGTGTTGTGGTCACCCCGCTTAGCGCGTATTCGAGAGATCCGTAGTACCAGTCCCGGCGAGGGCACTATTCATTTTACATCACTTGATTTAAAAATACCTAATGACTCTAGAAGTTACATGAAATTTTTGTTGTTGTTCTCATGTGCAACCTCACATATACAACCTCATCTATAATCACATGGGTGATTTTTCTCGTGATTTTATAACATTAGAGAGCTAGCTTTTCTTTGAGTAGACATTAGTTAAATAATGCACAATTTCAATTCATTAAGTTCGATCAATTGATTAACTTAATATGATCAATTAAAATAAAGCTCACAATTTGCATTAGTAGCATACTATATTTTAATTTCTTCTATCATTAGAATGTTAGCCCATTAGAAGAAATAAATAATACTTTATTATTTTAATACAAATATTAATAGCGTATCATATTAATTATTTTGGATTAGCACTTATTTTGGATAGAAGCATACCCACTTTAATTTCTTTTTGATGTATAGTTTTTTTTAGCATTACTGTTACTATTATTTTAGAATTTAATAATGTTATTCCAACTTGTTTTTAGTTGATTTTGATACCATATTTTCTTGTATAAAATACATTCACATTTCATTTAAAAAAAGGAATTTTAATTCCGAACTCTCATTTTTCTCATAAGACGTACCTAAAATGTAAAAGAAATTAGATAGTTTTATAAATTTAATAATGTAGAAATTAAAATCCCCAAAGAACATATAAAATTTCTCTTACTGTGGCACAACATTTCAAATTAACCTGCCATCAAATTCTCTAACTACTTTAATTTCTTTGCGAATAAGTTTATTCACCTCACTCTGTTTCATTACATAGAAACTTATTCTGAATTTCAGTTAAAGCTGAAGATTAAAAAATAGTAAAGTACACTCTCCGCAGAAGAAGACTTTTGTTTACAAAAATTGTATAGCAAAGTAGTTTCAGGAATAAAATGTTGAAATCAACTGGTCTTCAGTTTAAATTTTCAGATTTGAAAGGTTTGTCGGAATTTTCTCGACACTCGTTTCTGTGTCTGTGTGTGTGTTTCTGTGCTGCAGTAAGCACCGTTTAATGCGATCGAAGTTAATGTTAGCATTCGGCTATTGTTATCGAATTGCGGAAGACCCGCCCATTTTTATACATGGACAATTTCTCTCTTATTGTGATCAACAATTTGATTAATGTTATCAAAATATTATAGAAGGAATTTTTAAACTTGAAATAATGCTATCAAATAAAAGATAAAATCGCCAAATAAGTTCGAAATAGATAAAAGACATCTCCGAATGACAGAACTATGTTGCGAAGTATGTCGTCAAGCATCTTGATTTTGATTTAAGGCAACTTTAATGTCTTGGAATCGCGGCTCAGAAAATACAATAAAGAATTATTTCAAACATGCCAAACTTTTAACAAATAATAAAATAAAGGAAGTTAGTTATTAAAAAGTCTCCAATTAATAAAAATTATCAGAAATTTAACTCTTGGATGGATATTGATGAAAAACCTTAAGTTGGAAATTCAGTGACAGAAGATATCTCCTTGTCTGAAACAAATCCGAACACATCATGTGATAAAATTTCCTGAGAAAGAAGATGATAGAATCGACGAATTCCCTTCAGATACTGACATGAAGTCTACGTTACGGTAATGAGATAAGGGGTAAAGCACCGGTCACATAATTTCCGGAGGCATTAAGAACGGTTCAAAAAATGAACCTTCGCTTGAGAACCACAGACAATCAGTTGTTAATGATTTTTTTCCTAATTAAAATGATATGAAAGTCAGCATTTATGAGTATCTAGTTACATTTGTATTAAATTAGTTAAATTGCTTTGATATTTTGAAAAAAAAAAAACTTCTCGTTCCTCAATGTTATCGTTCGTTTTATATTATCAAAATCGTCATGGACAAACGTGACCACCTTAAGCAACGTCTACAGTACTTATATTATTTGTTTGGTAAGACGGCTTACAATAGATCTTTCCTGATTTAAAGATTTATCTGCAGGAAAAGAGTCTAGTAAATACAGTAAAAAATATTATAAGGAAACTTCCCAGTAGGAGTCCATCTGTCGAATGCGATCGTTCCAATTCTCGCACTTATATTCTATTATCATCGACTTATAACTAACACATCCTACTTGGGGGCAAACTTCTGTGAGGGAATAAAACCCAAGAGAACTCCTCACTCAGACACGCGCCTGGAACTTTCAGCTACACAAAACAAATCCAATGTAGGTCACTGGATCTGAAAGAACCAATGTTTTTTGTTGACTTCAAAAAAGAATCCACTTCTCCCCCCTAAAAAAGAGAACAAAGGAAGCGGGGGTGTCCGGATGCAAATAAATAACACTGAAACGGAATAACGGTGACCGTAACGTCGGGGTACCGCCGAGCCATCTGTTGGTGGTGGTGGGCTCCATCTCCTTCGCTCAAGATGATAAAAAGACTCTAAAAAAAATTTTTTTTTCATGCTCCTGATCTTGGCCTTGTCGCTGTTCTTTGAGAAGATCCCAGCTGCATTTCAATCCTGATAAATAAACTGGAAAACGTGTGTGTCACAAGATTTTGTCGTGTGTTTGGTGACCCAGAGGCCTCTTTATGATTGTATATTGAGTCAGATCTTGGTCATAAAGCACTTGAAGCAAATCAAGGTTTTCGATAGCGACTAATCGTAAGCTTTTTTTTTCTTTTTTTCTCCTGAAGAGTGTCGGAGATTCGCAATTTTAAAGATTAGATATGTTATGCTTGAGATAATACTTTGTTTCTCTGAACAGCTTTGTTGGACATTTTTGATTTTATTCATTTTAACAGCATAGGATGTCGCTGTATCTAGAAGCTTGCGCCAATGTCCTGCAGATCTCGCTAGACTGGAAGCGAATAATCGCTGTAACAAATGGCCAGTTCTCAAGAAAGTTAAAATAACCTTTTTATTCAATTTTTAAATGAATAAAAAAGAACTGCTTGAGTGAAATACAAACATCCATTCCTTTCGGGTATTTAAATTAACATAAGAAAACGTTAAATTCAAATGTAGGTAACGAAGACTACACATAAAGTAGTCGAAGAGTACACACAAAATAGACTACTTAAACCAGCTCAAGACAGTGAAAACAGCGCGCTAGCAAGATGCTGGAGCTAGAAATAAATTTAGGCAGAACTGGAGATAATAACAACTAGACGAGACTGCCAGATAAACCCTCAGCTTAAATACACAAACAACTAACTTGCGTTCTGGTGACAACTATAGAAAAGGAAAAGTTATATTAAAGGTTAATATCATAATAATTGATAATTAATATAAAAACTTATAACAGATATGTATACTTTTAATTAATATGATGCAAGGATAAAAGAAAAGTTCATTAAGTTGCTACATTGCGTTTTGCAGGAAATTGACAGATTTTTTTTCAGATTCATTCGTTCGTCCTCTAATTAGCTTTTGATTAATCATATTGGATTTCTTAATTTGACACTTGTGTACTGAGATTATTTATATTCTTGAAAATAATTTAATTAAATGCTCAGGAAGTTTCATTTTCTTTCAGATGTGAAGTTAAGAAAAAAAAGGGGGGGGGGAATTTCATGTATGTGAATTTATTTCCGATATTCTTTGTTCTGTATTCTGCCAAGTTTGTATAAGCATTTGGTATGAAATAAAGACTCTGGCAGTAAAAGATGCGACTGCAAACAAACGCATATTTAAACACAGCTAGAAAAAAAAGCCCAAAACATTTAAGTAACAAAAGACGTTCATGCTTATTATAGATCAAGATAAGATTTTTAAGAATTATTTTGAACGGAATAACGCTGATCGCAGGTAGACGCATCCAAAGCTTATTCCGTGTTCAGAAGTTACAGGTTTTTCAAGTATGGCTTCTTTTATATCGGGCATTGACTCAGAGTTAAGAGAGAAAATACAAGTATGATTGGCTCTAAAAAGGAGAGCTGAATTTCGGTATCTTTTACATGAGAATTCATATGTACTAACTTAAAAGATCTCTGTTACAGCCTTCAAAAATGAGTTTCCTGCCACTATTTGTATGATTCCCAATACGAGTGTGAAAAATCTGCCAAGTAATTTTTGATTTCATTAAGAAGTGTAAAGAATATAGAAGGTAATGAAGGTATTGTTTATTAAAAGTAATTAGGAGATATGGATTTTGTAAGTTTCTGAAGATTCTACATTCGGCTTTATGTTCATCCAACTGTATTATAATTATCGAATCAGTTATTTGAAGGAACAAGAATCAGTGATTTGCAGGATTAGTTTCGAAGGTTTAAATATAGAATCTCTTTCTTCAGCTGCAGAAGTATAATGACGAAAGAGAAGCCATCGATTCGCTATAAAATTGCAGATTACATATTTTACATAAATTTTTACCATATTTTAAACAATTTTACATACAATATTTTACAATATTTACATAAGTTTAACTTTTGGGTCGTTTTACCTTTTGTCAATAAAATTCGCAATTCCATTCTTAAGGACACCATACCGGATATGAATTCCTCGGTATATACAAGATTTCTTGCAAATGTGGTTTAATTTACATTGGTCAAACTAAGAGAACCTTAAAATTTCGAACTAAGCAACATAAGGCACATGTTAGAAAAAACGAAACACATAAATCGGCTGTTGCCCAGTACTGTTGGGTAAAAATTCATATTTTGCATTTTTTTCAGCCAAAATTACTCAAGAAACACCAAAATTAGATTTTCTAGAGGCGTTTCAGATTCATAAAAATCTTTCAGTTCTAGTTAATTCTAGATAACAATCTCAATTCCAACCCGTCTATACTTTTAGATTTCATATGAGTTTTTATTTATTATCAATAGCTTGACCAGTAGCTTCTTTCCTCTCATTCTTATGGCCTTATCTTATTACTGGCTTCTCTTTCGTCATTTGAAGAGAAGGTTCTGTATTTAAATCTGTGAAACTAGGCCTGCAGATTTATTAATATTAGTGTGATTTTTACTTTTCCAATAATCGTGATTCGACGTGTTTTTTTAACCCAAATTAAATCAGATTTTGAAATTTCAGAACAGTAAAAAATACAAGAGCTCCGAATTTCCTTAGAAGTAACTTCTAGAGACATTAGGTCGTTTGGAAGCAGAAGTGATGAAAAATGAGCAACGCCTTCGCCGGGAATCGAACCACGGACCTCTCGGTTACGCGTCGAGCATACTGACCACTACACCGCGAAGGGCATGCAAAGAAGGCGGGAGAAATACCTTATAAACTTTCCAGAAGTTCTATGTAGGTGGTGATTCTGATTCTGAAGTCATATTTACAGTTTTAAAATTCAGTAAATAAATAAATCATTATTTAAAATCGCTAACGTTAACAACATTCACTAATATTCATTAATATTTAAATATCCTTTTTCTTACTCTTTACAACCGATTTTCAGCCAAAGCTATCTCAATCAGCTTTAACTATTTTTACTTAGTACTAAATACCATCCGCCCTCCAAATAAAAAACCATTAACTAAGAATCAACAAGAAATGCTTCGAAAACCATTTGCAAATTGAAAATACTCACAGTAGTCAAACCACCTCACTATTTCTTATTTGTTTACGCATCAAGAAATATAATGAGGTACTAAAATAAAAATTCTTGGAAGAAATTTCAAGTTACTGCCATTCCACCGAAAGTTATCATTATTTATTTGCAATTCTTCATTAAATCTATATTTCTCCTGAAAAGTTTGCGACATCGTGGCTAAACGTTTGCAGCAATTTGGAGGCATGTTTTTGTTACAAATATTCTCTGGTTATCATTAACCTTGCCATTTATGGAAGTTATTTCTAACTCTTTTTGAAACTATAAATGTTGAAGATAAATTTACATGTCTCATTTGTGTCTGCTAAAAAGTTAGCATCAAAGATGAAGTACACTATTTGAAAATATTAGTGCGCAGCAACAGAACTTTTAAAATTCTAGAACCATTCTTTAATATCATAGTTACTCGCATATTTCACCTGCTTCCTGCTGTGCTATTAAAAAATTATCTAAATCTAAATAAATGTGAATATATTTTTCGAATTTTGGAAAAGGAAGGGGTAGGGGTTGAGCTTCTAGCAATGCTAATAGGAGTGCATGGGACAAAAGAAAAGGCTGAGGACAACTGCTTTAGAAATGGTATGCACCCCGTATTTTTCCCCTTCCGGTTTACAAGTGGTAAAGTTAGTAGGAAAAGGGGAGGGGAATACGCGAGTAAATACGTTATACCATACTTATGAAAATATTCGCCGATGTTTGAATAAGAGAAAATTAAAATATTTCACTGAATTACCGCACAGATAAATATAAAATCCCTTACAACATGAGCAAAATGAAGATAAAGCTCGGAAGAATAGGTGTCGGCGGAACAGGAAAAGAACCCCACCCTTCAGCGAAGCGTTCGAGTGGCTTCAAGAGGGTGGATCCCCGAACGTTAACCTTTTCGGGTCGCTTGCGCCTACGACACTAGAATGAGAAAATATTTTCTTAGTGAAGCAAACAACACATTTGTCATATAGGAATTGAGAATTTCTTCTGATTCTACCAGTATATGGCAGTCAAAGCACATTTCAGTCAAATCATAATTCACGATTCGGCTTAAAGTCAATATCTATCAAAATTAGCTGTCAACTAAACCAAGGTAAATCATTATTCAAGAAACGAAGTTGGAGTAAAATAATTGTCAAATAGAATTAATTAAACAGAAATTTCACTGCTTTTCTGACTAAATAATATTTTCCGTCTGTTCGAAAATCGTCTACTCCTCACAGATTCAACAATAAGAATTTTTTCTGCAGTTTTGAACTATCTCATGCGGACTTGTATTTCCTGTAGCTTCCGAGGAATGCAAAATATTTAACATTTGTTGCTCACATTTATTGTTCAACATTTGTTATTCAAAGCTTTGGAAGGAAGAATTTATTTCCCAGTTAAATTCTTTAAACTTTAAGTTTCCTCTTGCTCAGCATCTTTTTGCTGAACATAAAATAGCATTTTTTCTTTCTGTATACTTATTTTTGACGTTTCATCTATGAATTTGTAACGTTATTGTATTTCATGTTGTGTTCTAGTTCTTTTTTTTTTAAACTCTACTTACTTTTGTAAGCTTCGTGTAATATTATGTGGTACACAAGGAGTTTCAATACTTTTAAAATAAAAATAATAAATTAAAAAAAAAAACCATACCGAGACTTAGCAATATCACTAATGAATAAAAAGTAATTGAAAAACTAGACTCGTATCTAAACAAAAAACACCCAAAACTATCTTTTTATTATTTACTTCTAAATTTATTGGAATTGAGTAAATCTACTCTGAATAATAAGAATCATTCATGACCAAATAATCAATATTTAACTTGGAATACCAATATAAATGTACCTGACATAACTTCAGAATTATTACAACTAAATACAAATAAATTTATCAAAGGCTATGCTGTCTTTTAATGTCGAAAAAATATTTCTGTTTTAAAATTCACTTTTATTATAATGGTATGTTTAATAATTTAAAATTTAAATGTGCAGATATCACTCATTTATTCGAAAGTTTAAAGGATATTTAGCATTATTATTTGAAAACTGGACGTAAATAGAATGCAAACTTGGTCTTTCCTTAATTTGCAAACTCCTTACATGACTCATTAGATTCACTATCGAATAAATGCAAAGGTTAAATAAACAAAACAGCCGCTCAAATGGGATGGCGGTTAGTGAATCTGACTACCGTACCGAAGGGCCTGGACTCGAATCCCGGAGAAAGCATAGGTTGTAAATGCATACTGTCTTTACGACATAGGGGCAATTTGAATACATGGCGAACCGAAAGTCTTTCGTGTGGATTGGTAATAGGGGAAGAGAGGCGGGAGATCCTCGAACCCTCCTCCCCGGGGTGCTTGGTGCTTTTCCTCAGAATTGGGGGGGGAACTGAACAAAATCGTACTGTCACCTATATGGTGCCGAAGGTTCTTCTAACGACAGACGTAATCTTGTACTCCTTGCCGCGATGAGTTTCGCGGGCTTGTCGCCGCGATGATTTCGTGAGCTCAGACAAGCAAGATTAAATTACAACAACAACGTAAACAAAACATATAATCTTTCAGATTTTTCATTACGCCCAAAGGGGCGTTTTTTTTTAACGTTTTGTGTGTTATCTCGCACTTAAACCATAAAATTCAATTCAACAGCAATATCGTAAAATAATTTTAAAATGAGCATATCTTTAGAACTTCCTATACAAAGTCTCGGCGCTGGAGATAAAAATGTTTTTTTTTTTTCGTACAGTGTTGCCATTGCTCGCTTTGAAATCTTTGAGTTTGTTAATCAAAAATTCGTTAAAGTGTTGCAAAACATGAAATCGATAATAAACCATATTTCAAATTCCCAATTCGATCTTCCAGATGCCCATATTTGGGTCTAGCGTACGTTATTCAAAATTGGATGGCTCTAGGTACCGTTGTTTTATCACAATGCGAGAAACATGTATACATTTATGCAGATTCTTCATTATTTAATTTCTTTAAATATACACAGAACTCTAATATTTGGTGGAAGCAATTTGAAAAGTGAGCCGACATTTATAGTGAACCAACCCAAAATGCCAAAACGAAATTAATAGCCCTTCTGGGTTAATGCCCTTTGGGCTAATGAAAAAAACATTATTTAAAAATTTTAAAACATTCAGAAAGAGATATAAAAAATAATAGATTATGCGGTCAGAATATACAGGCTTCTTGTTATAAATGAAATTATTTAAAAAAGAGGATTGTTGAAAAATGGGCCGTAAGAAAGGCAGGAATATCTGCATCCTTACGTGGAAGAGCGCGTTACAAACTTTCACGTAAGCTACTGGCCATATCTTAATATATGGTAAATGGAGACAGATAATTAAAGATATAATATAAAATTTGGTTTGGCTTTATTTGGTCATGGCAAAGTACACGAGGGTATTCTAAGACAGTGCCTCCCAAACATTTCCTGTCGCGGAACTCTTCTTAAATTCTGAACACCTTAAGGAGCACTGAAATTTAGATTTTTATTTATAATAAATGCTATATCAGTTAAACAAAATGAACAATTATTCCACCTTTTACACCATATCTATACTGTAAAATAAGAACTGAACAATTTTTGGTTCTTAAGAACAGAAAATGTGTCAGTTTATAAAACTAATTAAATGAAACAAATAATATAAAAAATTAAAACTGTAGAGACATTAGGATTTTTTTTTTGAAGCAAGAGACATGCGAAATGAGCAATGCCCTGGCCGGGACTCGAACCACGGACCTCTCGAACGCGCGCTGAGTGTGCTGACCACTACACCCGAAGGCATGCTAAGGAGGCCAAGAAATACCTTATATACTACTCCTTTTAAAGGGGGACTAGGCACTAAAGGACCCAATCGCCAAATCCTGGTGATGGAGAATCATCATCCACCACCCTTTTGTTCAGGCGCCACTGTAAAGACATTAGAATTTTTTTTTTTTTGGAAGCAAGAGAAATGAAACTTCAATTATTTTGACAAATACAGCATCAAGTTCATTTTTGCTTTGTGATTTTGGTGCAACTTAATGTGAAAAGCTTGTCTCTTGCAAATACGTCGTCGCGAAAAACTTTCAAATTTTTGATAATTCCACAATTATTGCATGCAGGTTAACTAAAGGCATAAAATCTTAACCGAAAGATAAGAGCAACACAATTCAATCATTTCTGAAGCAAAAAATGCACAATTTACAAACATATAAGAATAAAGAAACTGAGCTCACTGAGCCGAGTAACAGAGTGGATATATATATACATATATTTGTATACTTCTAGTGCGGCCGATTGCAACCAAAATGCGAGGTGCACATCTACATGTTACAGCAGTCCTATATACAAAATTTCAGCGTTCTGAGACTAGTCGTTTTTGAGTTATACGAGATACATACATACATACGTACATACGCACAGACGCCACGAAAAAATCTATTCAGAATCCATTTTAAATCAATTTTACAATTTTTTTGGGGGAAAAAGAGTCCTTTATTCTATGCTTACGTTTAGCGCGAAAACATCATTAAATTGCGTTCGATAGCGGTCAAAATGGATATTTTCGTTGAAATATGAGACCCGAAATTTTTCGCGATTACAATACGTCCTTTTTACTTCGTACAAGGCAGTAAAAAGTCAAAAGAAAAACTAACCCTTTTTAAAAATACTAAAGTGACACTAAACAACCCTTTATTTTTTAGAGTGGGACATAAATACTAAAGAAATGAATTCTGCATGCATATTGTTGGCAACACAAATCATCTGATATCGTGCTACATTACTAAATTTATTACGAGAGCGATTTAAATCACTTTGTTTTATATTTTCTCTTTACATTTCTTTTAATAGTAGTTTTAAATAGCGTTAAACAGATAAAAAGCAGGCAATATTTTATTGTTCTTTAATCTCAGTTTCATAATTGTTTTCAGAACACTTAATGATTGTTTGAGGAACACAGTCTAAGAAACGCTATTCTAAACGAAACTGGCTCGCATGCTTGTTACACATGGGAAAACCACGAAAATGCCCTACAGCTAACGTGTTCGTCTAGAATCGAACTTAGATCGAAGTACTATGTTCAGACGGGAGAATGATTAGCGATGCTGACTGCCGTACCGAAGGGTCTGGATTCGAACCCCGGAGGAGGGGTATGGATGTTTGTAAATGTATAGTGGCTGTGCAGCATGAGAATACTCAAAATATGCCGAGAGCCCAAAGTCTTCTCGACAGTTTGTAAAGATGTAGAAAACTCACGAACCTGTTCGCAGGTTTGCTCTCCTTCCTTTGGGCAGAAATGAGCAAAGCCGGACTATCGCCTGCATGATGCTCAAGGCTCTGGCCAACTACAGACGTAATCTACTACTCCTTGCCACGATAACAATTCGTGGACTTGATCTGATTCAGATAAGTGAGATTAGTAATAACAACAGCTAATGCTCAGAGACTTTCGCAGTCAGTCATCGGTTGACCCAAAGAGTTAGGGTGTTAGAAATGTCAAATTAGTCCAAATATGACCATTCTTTTACAAAACATTTTTGGGAACTTTAAATATTTCTGTTATTAGAATCAAAATAGGACAAGGCATTAAAATTTCGAAACGATTTGCTTTAATCAAAAGAAGATTTGAATTTATCAGATAAAAGAAAAACTGAACGCATAGATGAAAAATTTTGATGGATGCAAAAATAA
>KK121432.1:247424-270732 GCA_000611955.2 Stegodyphus mimosarum
AGATGAAATTAAAACACTGGTTTTGAAATAAAAGATTAGCACTGAGCAAGACGAATTACATAATTTCCAAAATCTTCAAAGGTGACTTGTAAACACAATGAGAAAAGTGCCTAGACGATAAGATAAAATTCATTTTTGAGCCCATCGAACCGTTTATGATAGAAATTTTTCTTTGCAAGTTACGTGAAATGCATTTTTATACTGCAGGGCTTATGATTCTGAAAATGCTCTTGAAACATTTCCTTTGTTTTTTCTCCTCTACCCCCTACCAAGCAAAACTATCCTTAGTGTAATTTTACGTGGGAAATATAAAAAGGATATGTTTATGTTCAACAGACTGTAGAATCATTTTAGGTGTACAGAATATTTAATGCCGGAGAAAGATGGATATCTATCGCATGGACACTCGTGTTTTATGAAATGATTTACAAAATTGTGATTAATAGCTGACATGTGAATACCAACATAAAGTAC
The DNA here is from genome assembly GCA_000611955.2 of Stegodyphus mimosarum. Taxonomy (NCBI): domain Eukaryota; kingdom Metazoa; phylum Arthropoda; class Arachnida; order Araneae; family Eresidae; genus Stegodyphus; species Stegodyphus mimosarum. The sequence continues at coordinate 247,899 of KK121432.1, forward strand.
AGAATAAATGTATCTTGTTCTGATTTTTCTTCTGATAGGAATTAAAATTAAAAGACGCATGGGTATATATTATTCAATAAATGATTTCGAATGCATATTTATTGACATTGTTGAAAACTTAATACGCCTTATCTTGAACTTGAGAAAATCAATAAAATATAATTATGACACAACAAAACGCTCGTGACCATTCCGAAGCTCAAGCCAACTGCTCAACAATAATAATACAATAAAAAGAATTATATCTCTTAAAACATGACGGCATTATTGTGACTTATAACTCAATTGATAGATGAGATGATATGTGAGCAATGACAAATATACATGTTGTATTGGCTGCACATACAGTAAAACCTTGCCGAACGTGGGTTTTGCGGAAAGGGAATTTCGCGCATACGCGTTATTTGAATTTTTTCCATTTAATTTGTCAACGATACAATTTCATTTATATGTGGTTCAACGGTCATACATCAACACTGAATGCCTGCTGGCATCATCTCTGGGCAGAAGTTATCAGCAATTTAGAAAGATTTCCATAGACTGAGCGGCGAAGGATTTTCAGATATGAAAAACGGAGATGTCTAAGAATTAATCCAGAAATGAAGAATGAAGAAATGGATGATCTTATAACACGAGGCGGCAGTGAAAACAGTGATAATGAAAAAATGGATGAAATTCTTTTATTTAGTTAAACGAATTGCTTAAAAAGACACAGGAACTGTCTGGTTTTGTAAAGTAGACTGACTCAAATGAAGAAAGCAGAGAACACTTTATAACATGCATTGAGAAACTGCGCTACTTACCGTGAAATTTTTTTTAAGAGTTTCTTAGTCATTATTCCAAACGAAAATCATCAGCTTTTTTTAAAAAAGTAATTTTATCATACACTTCTTAATGAGTAATAAAAATCTGTTCTGTTAACATTTCTTTCGTTTTTTTTTCTTTTAATTATAAAGATATTTAGTTTTGTTAAAATTATACATAGTTTCTTTATCTGAATCATAACTAATACATTTCTCACACTGAAGTTAACTTTGCGGAACGCGATTTTGCCCTAAGCGCAAAGTACTAACGACACAACCCCCGCGTTCGACAAAGATTTATTGTACCTTTATATGCTTAAAAATGCTTGAAAAATAAAACTCTAATTTGTAACGTTCCTTTAAATCTCTTTTTTAATTTTGTTATTTCCCCTCTTTTATCCTAAAAATAATAACATACTTATAATAAATCTCTCTGAACCTGAGTAATTTCAAAATTCATCCTAGTCATATGATTCTTACACAACGCTCCTGGTGCACATAACGCAAAGTGTTTTAACCAAACGTAATCATGTCACCAAAAGCAATCAGTAGTAATAAACTGGAAGTATAACTTCGTTATCATTCATATTATAATGTTCGCAGTTTTTCTCAGCTTCTCTGTTCTGGTAGTATGCTTTTCGCTGCTTCTCTTTCTTACTTCAAACATATTTTAAAAATGCTTTAAGTGCAAATGTCTGTACAAAAGTGCATCTGTGTACGTCTGCTTCAAAAATATTTTGTCAAGAATAAAAGATATGTTAAGCCGCTTTGAACCGTCACCACATATTTACGCACCAGCTATATTATCTTCTACGTTATCCACATCAAAAGCCTTATTTACATATATACATAGAAATTAGCTTGGAATCACAACAACACTTTTTTCCGTCTAGCGAAAAAATAAAATTAAAAAATGGCGTCATCAAAAACTGACAGAATAGTGTCAACCAAGCGGCATTTTTAATATCAAGTCTTCAAATAATAACAGCATTCATTTTATTTCCAATAAATTCTGGCTAAAAGGAAGCAAACTAAGTGGCGCCTTTGTAAACATGAGCTCCAGTTTTTCTTTTTCTTTTTTTTAAATTCTAATATTAGAAAATTTTTACCTAATATAATTAAAAATTTTATATAGCCTCTTAAAATTTGAATTTTTTGCTAGTTTTTCCCCCAAGGAAAATGGTGCAAGTAAATAATTTTTATCATTTTTTTGGAGGAAGGACGCATAGTTAGTTTTCTGCAGTCTGTATGAGAAGAGACTTATTAAACAGGGATATTCTCTGAACAAGATTGCAAAATGCAAATTTTGAGTAAAAAGTTGCAGAAAACAAATATAGCTGCTATCGTAACAGTGAAACAGTGAAAAGCTAACTTAATTGATTCATTTTTACTTCCTTGTACGAAGTAGAAAGAAAGTATTGTAATCGCGAAAAATTTCGTCTGTCATATTTCAACGAAAATATCTATTTTGACCGCTATCGAATGCAATTTAACGATGCTTTTGAATGACATCCGTACGTAAGGACAGAACAAAGGACCCTTTTCCGCCAAAAAAATTATAAAACAGATTTAAAATGGATTCTGAAAAGATTTTTTCGTGGCGTCTGTGCGCACATACATATGTATGTATGTATCTCGCATAACTAAAAAATGAGTAGCCTCAGAACGCTGAGATTTTGTATATAGGACTGCTATAACATGTAGATATGCACCTCTCGTTTTAATTGTAATTGGCCGCGCCAAAGTATATATATATATACATACCCACTCTATTATTCGGCTCAATGAGCTCAGATTTTTATTCTTATAGTTGGTAAATTGTGCATCTTTTGCTTTAAAAATGATTGAATTGTGTTACTTTTATCTTCCGGTTACTGCATGCAATATTCGTAGAACTATCAACAATTTAAAAGTTAGTGCGGCTAAGCCTAATCATTTTTCGCATGGCGGCCATATTTGTTTACATTTGAAACTCAGGAGAATAGTTAATTTGTTTCCAATCTAGAGAAACTAAGCTTCGCAACAACAAAGATAACGTCTTCTTTTATTATTGCGAATTAAATCCTGCTTAATCTATTCTGGAATTTATTCGAGGAAATAAGTATTTAAGATTCACATCGTAATTTTTAGTATAGATATTTTGGGTTTATATGTATTTTTGCCTAGTCGCGAGTTGAGAACTGAATTAATTGAATGAGAATTACTTCATTGTCTGTGAAAACTGTTTCTTTTTTTTTTAAATTTGTTTTCTTTTTTTTTAGATTTATTATAGTATTTGAATAGAACATGTGGCAACGATTCGATAATTCTTCAGATGATATACATAATTTTTGTGCATTCTGAATTATAAAATGAATGAGAAGTAACGCTGTTAAGTGAACCCAGCGCCAGTGTGTCGCTATTGTAAACAAATATAGTGAATTTTAAAGAGTGCATTTATTCTATTGTGGGTTATGCGCTATCGAATAAGTAGATTTAATTCAATCCAATACATTTAAATGAAATGCAAAATGTGTATAATTTAATATTCCGTACAAGGAAGTTATGTGGTTTACACATCCGATTTTTTAAGTTATAAAAAGCCTACGACGAAGTGGTCAAACGTTATTTAATAATGGCTCATCTTGAAGCATTTTAATAATGAAACGCAAGTCAGTTAATAGATCTGCTCTTTTTATTCTAACTCAGTATCTGATCTGAAGTAGCTTATGTAATGGAATCTCCATCCCACTCCACATACACGTTGAATAATTCTCTTAAAGTACAGAATATTCTGACTAGAATATTTGCCTTCTCTTAGTCCAGGATCTTCATGTTTAAATGAAATGATGGAATTTATGTGTTTTTAACCTAAAGTTAAGTGACCAGACTTTCCCGAAGTCAGTATGGGACAAGACAATTTCCGTTATTTTAAAACAAAACTCCAAGAGCGATTTCATAATCTTAAAAAATTATGCGCTCTTTTTTCCTTTCAGTTGCTAGCACGTTACAGGGAAACTTCGCTAACATACCCCAATGACTTCAAATAATTTCCATCTTTTGTGAAGCTGATTGGTTCATTTTTTCTTTCTAAATGCAGTATTTCAATGAATAATTTGTTATCAGATTATTATCTTTCGCCAAAATATTTTCCTTCGGAGGTTAAGCTTTTCTACAGCGTGTTTACATTCTGTAACAATTTTAAAAGATGATACATTTAAAAAATTTCAGATGATTTATTAATTCTCTAGTTTTTAAGCAAAACATAGCTGAAATGGAATTCGGAAATTCTTTCACAAACTAGTCTTTTTGTGGACTTCAGCATCTCCCTTGTGTATATATCTGTCTTGAAAGGTCAATTGAATATATTTCTAATCCCCTAAAGCATCGTTGTGAACATATAAAGCAATGCTAAAAAAATTGATGTCAATTACATTTACAAAATCTGGGAAAATCTATAGATTTCTGTTATGTCTATAAGCTTATCTTATTTATTTATCTTGTCTAGACGCTACTAGACTGAAATAAGAATTATTGTTTTTTTCTGAAGCAAATGGTAATACGAAAAAGTTTAATATAACCTTTTTATTTAACTCTTTAAATAAGCAAAAGGCACTACTTGTGCTATAAATGAACTTCCGATGCTTGCGTGTATTTAAAGTAACATAAGATAAAGATTAATTTCAATCTTAGATAACGTAGTCTGAGACTACACACACAATAGACTACTTACGCTGGTTCAGTGAATTAACAACGAATATTTTAAACATCGGCTAGCAAGATGCTAATAAGCCGGAATAACTGGCAGAGTTGGCATAGTGTGCAAGGCAAGGCCGCCAGAAACTCTGACTCCAGAACATATATTCAAACACTGGGCTCAAATACGCATCTAATTTGTATTCTAGTGAAGACTACGGAAGGAAGAAGTTAAAGTAAAGATTCAAATCATAATAACTGATTAATGAACATAATATCTTCTGTATCTACAAAATGAATGCCATTTTTTGAGACATAGCCTTAATATGACGCTACATTGAAATGTGAGATTGTTTCACACAAGCTGAAATGTATGGTCCTTTTAACCTAAGCAAAGATTTTATATTTATTCCTCTACGAATCCAATAGTTTACTAACCATATTTCTCTCAAGCATGTTTTATCGGTGGCAGGCAGCATACGTACCATATTCAATTTAATTAAAATTTACATTTCATAACATACGTTGAACGTGATGTCATTAAATACGATTTATTGGTATTAGATAAAACAATTAATTAGTATTAGAACTACTAGCAAATGGAAAAACTCACATTCGCAGTTGAATTTGGAAATAAATTGAATCCTCTTCGTTGCAGTACCGAATGTTCCGCAAAGGCCTACAAATAAAGTAATAATAATAAAATATTAAATCTGTTGATCATAATTCAAAAATGCATAAAACATTAGAAAAGAAATATTACGTTTATAGAGCATTAAAAACTGATTATAATTCACTGAAAAACTTAATGGCAGAAAAATTCCACTCCCGTAAGGAAAATAAAATAATTCTGAATAAATAATTGTCGTACATAGTCACAGAAATCTGAGCAAAGCTTTTTCATTATGGAATACGTTTCATACTTGATTTTTACATTTCTAATTCTAGGAAAACATTATAACAGTAATAACAAACTTACTGTGTCAAAATAGAGGTACTCAGCAAATAGATTTAAAGAAACTGTATTAAAGTAATTTTCCACAGGATTTTGCAGTGACACGTAGTACAGAACGATGTTTGCAGTCCTACGTATAATACGTTTCAGTCTAGTCTAGTCTGGAAATCTATCGCCGGGATACTACATAAGATGCGGTGTATCCGGCTCACTGAAGTTTGCAACAGAGTGCTCCAAATGTATTTTTCCTGACAAGTAAGCAAATACGTTTCAATGTTCTTAACTGCTATTATATACTGCTGCCATTCCAGCTTTGGAAATATTTTTTGTTGCTATTAAGTAAACAGACATTATCATTTGGGAACAATGAGAAGATTTTTATTGCAAGTATGAAAGCTGCTTATTACATTATTATTGCTATTGCAAGCATGAATGTTCTTTACCTATGTGAAACTATAATTTAATTTCGTACAGAAGTCAGGATTTAAATCAATAACGTTATTTTATCAATATTTGAAGAAGTTAAAATTAAATATGAACAAACTTAGCGGTGTATTAAAACAGAAAGGTATGAGCTTGCTGTTTTCTATTTAAACTTCAATCTTTGTTAAATAAATTGACTTACTTTCTATTTACGCTTCAGTCCTATTAACAATCACCTGAAACAGCCGACCAGTATTTTATATAGTGTATTCATATAAAAAAATTCATTGTTTTGAATTAAATGACTGGATTTAATATCAAATTAAAAAAAAAACTAAAAGGTTTCATATTTTAATGGTAGTCCAAAAAGGTCTTATTAATGTTTTTACGCTCTCTGAGCTCACAGTCTACCAATGTGCTTTTGTACTCACACCTGCTGATCGTTTTTTTCCCAGCTTTATTATTAAGCATCGCTTTCTTCGCATGTATCACATACAATTCAAAAGAGGATCAAAAACATTGTTACAGCAGCATATGCTTAGAATTTCCAATGCAGTGTTACGTGTTGCTTTGCCTTTTCTAATTTTTTTTTCAGTTCATTATAAGTGCTCAGTTTTCCTAATACGATGGCTTGTAAAACATTTTTTTAGTCCAAAGGGGAGTTAGCCCAGCAGGGCAGTTATTCTTGAAAAGATATTTTGCGCCGAATCACTATAAAAGGCTGTATCACTTTTCTAATTGTTACAACCAACTATTATCGCCCTGTATATTATATTTAAAGAAGCTAAAATGAAGAATCTGCATGAATGTATTTATTTTTCTCGCATAGGTGAAAAAACAACAGTACCTAGAGCCATCAAATTTTGAATAACGTAGTCCTTCTCCCGAACATAGGCATCTGGAAGCCCAAATTTGGAATCTCGAATTTATTTTATTGTCAATTTCATAGTATGTAAAAGTTTAACGAATTTGTGATTAAAAAACTCAACATTTTCAAAGCGAGTAGTGGCAAAGGTTATAGCCGAAAACATCGAGGCAAAAACACCCCGGATGAAAACGTCGCGGAGAAAACAACGTAAGGCGAAAACGTCGTGGTACAAAACATCGTGGGAGAAAACAAAGCAAAGAGAAAACATCGCAGTTCTAAAACATCGTGGTACAAAATATCGTCAGCGAAAATAAAGTGGTTCAAAAACTTCGCACTTTAAAAACATCGTCGTCGAAAATATCGTGGTAAAAAATAAAGTACCTACAAATCATCGCTTGACGATAACATCCCAAACATGCATTTTTCAGGCTTTAATAAATGTAAATGGATATTCGCATAATGATTTGTGAGAAGAAGGTGGAAAGAAGGATAATTTTTACTTTCATATTTTTTATTAACTAATAAATTTTTCAAAAACAAGAAATTTAAAGAAAACAAGAAATAATTTTCGCTATAAGAATATCAGATTCTCATAAGCGAAGAAAATAATATCATAATTAACTTAGCAATTTTTTTATAGATAATTCATGCAGTTATTTATCTTTATTTTCTAAATCCTACTCTTCATGAAAAATTACCAGTAAAACTTCATAAAAAATAATTTATTAATGACCTTTGTAAGTTAACTATATCAGTTTAAAATTCTGTTAAGTGCTATAAGTTGCATTAATTTTCTATGCTTAAGTTTCCATTTTACGTTTTCAGCAAATACTTATTAGTTAAAAAAATACGAAAGTAAAAATTATCCTTCTTTCCATCTTGTGCACACAAATCATTATGCGAGTTTTTATAATTATTAAACAATCGTTAAATTTTACAATTATTAAAGCCTGAAAAACTCATGTTTGCGATGTTATCGTCATGCGATGATTTGTAGGTTTTTATTTTTAATTAAGATGTTTTTAAACTGCGAAGTTTTTGAACGCTTTAATATTCGACGACGATGTTTTGCACCACCATGTTTTAGAACTGCTATTTTTTCTCATTGCTTTATTTTCTCCCACGATGTTTTGTACCATGACGTCTTCGCCTTGCGTTGTTTTCTCTGCGACGTTTTCGTTCGCGATGTTTTCGGCGGACTCCATGGCAACACTGTAGGGAATAAAACATGTTATTCTCCATCCGACGAGACTGTCTATCAGAAATTCTATACATATGCTGTTTCAAAATATGTTTAGTCCGAAGTGGCGTTAGCCCAAATGTTTTCGAAACGTGTTTGTGTCTGTAAATGAAAAGAACGCCCATCTGGGCGTAATATAAAATCTAAAAGCTTTAAAAAATTTTCCCCCTTTTTGTTTCGTTAACTTTTTAAAAATTATTTTTATTATTAATGTCTTGTGTGTGCTAACTAATCAAATTTCACGTTCTGCGCACTTACGCCACACAAAATCACAAAATATTTAAAAAGAGTATATCTTTAGAACTTCCAATAGACAGTCCTGAGCGTTGGATATAAAAATGCTTTATTTCGAACAGTGTTGCCAATGCTGGCTTTCAAATCGTTAATTTTATTAATAAAAAATTCATGAAAGGTTTACAAAACATGAAATAAATAATAAAACAAATTCAAAATTCGGGCTTCCAGGTGCCCACGTTCTGGCAGAGAACTACGTTATTCAAAATTGGATGGCTCTAGGCATTATCCTTTTCTCACAATGCGAGGAAAATACATACATACATGCAGATTATTTATTATTTAACTTCTTTAAAAATAATGCAGGTTGATAATATTTGATTCGCTATTTAAACCCATGCAAAATCCCATTTCGGGGCTGGTAATGATCATAAAATTTATCGGTTAGAAATATAACAAAACAAATGTACTCTCAATTCCCGACTAACCGGGAACGAATTAGCGGGCCCTTGTCTAAAAAATGTGAAATTTATTTTCAGAAGCATAGAAATATTACAGTCACAACAACCCTAGCAAGAAATAAAACAAACGTTCGTACTAAAATACGAAAAGGGAATACGAAAATGCGTGGAATAACAGCAGTGATAGCGAATGATAATACGGTATTTTGGAATTGTTTTTTATCCACATTTCGTAATTTAATTGCGCGTAATCTGAATATATATAGAGAGAATGAGATTGTTAAATCACCTGTGAAATATAAATTGCTGAATGATAAAAATAAATTAATTATACATCCACTGATCTTGCGTTTCTCAATGACTTCTATCGAAATAGAAACAGCCCAAGCATCCGTTTTATAACACGATTTCCTGCCGCACGGTTTCGTTTTTGTACGATAAGAAAATTTCGGAAATCCTCGTATAAGCACGTCAACACGGTTTCATTCTAGCACGTTGAATATGCGTAAAACCCTCTTATGACACATATGCACATACTTCGATAACCCGATTTTTATTTGAAATATTTATAAAATTACGTTACGTACTGTGCTGTCGCGTTTAGTACAATTAATAACTTGTTTATTTGAACACACATTAATAGATGAAGCTCCTGGAGTACCCGCATTCTCTCACGTCGAAATTTATTTGAAACTAAATAGTGCCCATCTACACAGCATGTATTTTGTGCTCCAAGCGTTCAGTTATGGTTAATTGCATGAATTATGTAATTGTGATTTTGAAAGAATATTTTTAAAAATTGGATATGTGTTACAAATATGCTTTGTCGTTTTTATTAGAAGTTTTTTGCGAACTTGTATTTCAGTCCCAAATGGTTGAAAGTAAGAAAACAACTTTTAGAAGAAAATTTATTTTTTTGGAGATGAAAATACACATTTTGAATCGTTTCTCAAAAGGAGAAAAGGCATCGGACGTTGCAAAAAGTCTAAATTTAAAAGAGGCAATAGTGAGAACCATTTAAAAAAGCATTTTGTTTTAAAAGTTTTAAGAAGGCATTTCTCTATTTTTTATTGGTTGTTAGGAATATAGTTTCACACAAGTATAAACAAGAACATTGTTCTTCCTGTCTTGAATTGTGTTCTTGTTTTGAAACTTGGTTTAAATTATATGATCAAATGAACTCATTCTCGAAATTAAGCCGATTAAAAATACAAGTAAATTGTTTATAGTATTTTTTTTTGTTAATTATAATATAGGTTGTTCCTTTTTTGTGTGCGTATTTTTAACTGCTGTCGAATTAAGGTGTCGTCGCAGATGCGGTCAAGAAGGGGAGATTGCCATTAATTAAAAGTAAAAGTAAAAGGGTGTGTTAGAGGTCATAAGGGGAGATATATTGCAAAAGAAAATTGTTTTTAGGTCTCGTTCAATATCAGTACATCAGAAATAAAAGCTAGAATGGAACTATAGACAAAGCTCTCATCTGTTCTTTACGAAAAGTCAGTAGTTACTAAAATGTTTACATAGATATATACATGGTATGAAAATGTAGAAAAATTATATAGGCCACGAAAGATTTTGAAATGCTCTTTTTCTTTTATGTATTATTACACAGTTTAATAATACTAGTACGACTTTTTTGAATTATTAATAACATATATCTATTTATAATTGCGAATTAAATTATAATTATTATGTAATTTTATTGATTATATCTATTTGTTTATTAAACATTTCATCATTACATTATTTTCGTCTAGGAATTTCTTTTTTCTTTTCCTTGAGCAATATATATCTATGCAGGTCATGAAGCTGAAAAGCTTGGGAAACACTGATGTAAACAAATAATCCGATTCAATTTCAATTGAACAGCATTAATTAGCACTACAACTGCTCATGAAAGTTATTCTAGTTTTTAAAAGGGTTCGTTTCATCTAACATAATATAAGGTATTTCTCCCGCCTTCTTCGCTTGCCTTCGTGGTGTAGTGGTCAGCACACTCGACGCGTAACCGAGAGGTACGTGGTTCGATTCCCGGGGAAGGCATTGCTCATTTTTCATTCTTCTGCTTAAAAAAAAAAATCCTAGTGACTCTACAGTAAAACTAATTACTTAATCATCTTAAGAATAAGGAGATTTCGTATATTTATTTAATTGAATATGGCAAAGGATATGAGGACCGGATATGACAAAGGCATTTTTTCGTGAAGAATTTTCTAGGGAAAATAGGCTCATATTTATAATTACATTTAAGGAAAACCATGAAAATGCTTATACACAGTGGTAAGCTGTAGGAGGTGCAATCCATTTTTTAAATTTGCATCTAAAAGAAGTCGTCATCGTTCATGATAATAGCAGACCACTTGTTGCTCAAACGATGCTGTAAAAGCTGAAGTAGTTAAAACTGAAAACCATTGAATTCCTTATATCTCCCTTCTTCAAATTTTCAACTGTTGCGATCTTTATATAGTTTGAATGGCAAGAAGTTTGATTCCGCGGAAGTTGTCAAAAAATGCATCACAATTTCACTGAAGAAAAAACACGCAGTTTGTATGAAAAAAAAAATGCGCAATCTTGTAAAACATAGCTAGACAATGATGACGACTATATCGAATGCAAAGAAACCAATCTCTTTCAATAAGGGGGAGAAAATACCTTACGTTCTTCCTAACTTACAGAACGACTGTTGAGAAGAAACCCAGTCGCCGAAACGTGGTAGTGATGAATTATTAGCCACCACATATTAGCTCGGGCGCCAAATTTAGAGACCATTTTAGAATTTTAGTATCCGGGAAACCGAAAAAATGAGCGATGCCCATGTCGGAATTCGAACTTCAAACCTTTCTACTGCCAGTCGGACGTGCTTCCAATTCACCTCGAAGGCAAGCCGTAAGGAAGGGAAAATGCCTTATAGCACAACAAACCTATCATGTTTTCATCTCAATGATAATGCCTTTGACAATCATTTAATGCTTGAAAAATAAATAGAGAGGAAAGTCCTACATTTTATTATATGTAAAGCTGAAATCAATAATACTGAATTATTTGTTAATAATATAACAAATATGGCATGGAATATTCATGAAAGAAAGTTGTCATTGTGGAATCCCATGGAAATGAATATGCCGATTAATTGTCAAAAGCGATAATTAATTCTTCTCTGGAAAATCTATTGCTTACCCAAATCAAAACTGAGTTCAGTGTTATAATTAAATTAATCAGAGAATAAGATTAAAAATGATAAAAAACTATTAAAAAATCTTAGAAACAACCACAGATAATTTACAAAAGTTTATGTCGTTAAGTTCCAGTTGATTTGACAAGCAGATATTTCATATTTAACTTTTGGTTATAAACAAAGCAAGGTATTAAGCATTAAATTCAAGTGTAAAGTGCATCAACTCCCCTCCACTGTGTGTTAAATTCCGAAACAATTATGAGAACTGATGATTAACTTGCGAAATTGCGAAAAGTTCTCTAGTACTGTAAAGTCAACGGGTTTTTTTGTGAGCAAGAATCCCGAAAAATAAACCATGTCTTCACCAGGAATATAAATATGGACCTTCCAGTTGGTAGATCAATGTGCTGACAGTTATACCATAGGATATACGGGAGGAAGGCTCCTTTTTCACTATTTATAGATATGGTCGATAGAAAATGGTACACATAAGAAAAGTGATTTTACGTTCACTGTCTTAACAATTAATCTGGAAGCTCAATTGACAAGTTGCAAAATTGCTTTGCAGATCACTAGAGTAGCAGATTTTATTAGAGGAATGTCAAGAAGAACCTTGGAATTCCATCAGATCTTTGAAATATTTAAAACAGGCTATTTTCACTTTTAATTTTTAATTTTTAATGCCGAAGAGATAATAAACATTTCTATTCTCGTCTTCTATTGTGAGAATCTCAAAAATACTATACGAATGCTTTCATCGAGTAAATAATATTGTTACGAATTTTGTACGTAGATAGATAATTTTAGCGCAATTATATGTTAAATTATTGTATTTTTCTGTGCAATGTAACGCGAAAATTCTAAAGCGAGAAGCTATTCCGGAAACGTAAGAATACATGGGAAAGCCCATTTAACATTCTGTAAATGGGTAGCTCGGTAATTTAGCGAGATAGCGCCAAGCTGACAATGGTTTTGGCAATTTATTTTGTCGTCAAATAGCCAAACGTCGATAAATTTGGTGACATTTTGGTCTCTGTATCATCGTAATATGCATTGTAGCTGAATAAATGTAACTAACCGCTATGTTAGCTGTAACCGTAATCCGACCCTCGTATTGCTTTTCAGCAATTTAAAGAAGCAGAAAGTACTAGAAATATCTCGGCGGCCGGTTGAAAAATATATAAGGCCGAAGACAGCATCTACTCTTAGTAATTGTTTAGTTATTGTTACTGCGAGCTGTTAGTTTCACGTGAACTGAGATAAAGCCGAGTTAGCTTTCTCTTTAGATGCGCTTTGCATTGCGTTAAATTTAACGTTCTTAGTAGTTTGATGCGTAACTACTGATTATATTAATCTGTGATACTGTGAACTCCGGTATGAGTATTTCTATGGAAAATTCCAGAATTTTGAAGTGTTCATTTAGATAAAATAAATGTTATTAACTTATTATCGGACTTGTATGAATTCGATCTATTACGAACCCGTACGCACGAAACAATATATTAGTTTTCAGTTATTCGAACTATTTTTTTAAGTGCATAATAACGCATTGATTGAACTATATCTTTAGGTCTTCTACCTATACACGAATGTTATATGCGAATGCATCACCTATTTAATTCTTCAGTCATTCCTTTCCTTAATTTGTTTATATTAAATAAGAAGCCATCGTTTTCGAAGATTACACTGCATACAATCAAAATTTTTGACATTTTCTTTGGATGAAGCGTTTAAATAAACAAATAACAATAACTTTGGCAACCAAAGTTACGATAATGTTAATTATTACTGAATTACATGCGTTTGTTATCAAAGTTTGTCAGACAAAACTTTTTAATTTTTATTCGGTCCCTGCTCTCATAAGCGATGCGAGGGACTAGTAGATTCTAATCAAAAAGTTACCCCGCAACCTTACCGGTGAAAGGGCGCCGGAAAGAAAGCGAGAATAAAACAAAAGGGGGTCTGCATTGTTCCTCAAGACAAGAGACAGAGGGGAATCGAGGAGGAAACTGTTCGTATGACCCCATTTCTTGAAGATGGAGATCTCCAAGAACCGGTCGACTCCCCAAACTCGTTTCAATCCTCCGATATCCTCCCGTTGTTGATCGCCACCCTCTTTGCACAGAATCGAGTTTCTAAACTTTCCTTTTTCTTCTCATGTTGTACGTGTAGCGCGAATTGGAAGAATTTCTATTGTAAAGAAGCAGTTCGGGCAAGAGATTAAATATTTGATGAGAAATCACTAGAGAACGTTCTCAATTCAAATGTTCTTACATCCTTACAATATTCGTTGAAAGCTTAACTGGAAATTTTTGAAATTACTTCAATTCCTGTTCCCTTTCCAAAACTAAAAAAATGGGTATACATCTATTTAAATTTAGATTGCTTTTTATTGTTATAAAATTAAGCATCAAAAAGGTATAGAAAATGTTGACCAAAACTTGAATAAAAATAGTTTTTTTATTATTATTATTTATTTATAAGCTAAAACTAAATACTCAATAGATAAATAAAAGACTCACTGCACTCCCCACCCGAAAATATGAAATTCTTCCCTTACTTGAGAAACCCTGTTGTAGGCTATTTTCAGGTATTATTGTAGGCTGTTACATTGTAGCCCCTGTTGTAGGCTATTATATTTAAACAGGTTATTTTCACTTTAATTTTTTAACAACAGAGAAATAACAAACATTTCTATTCTCGTCTTCTGTTATGGACATCTCAAAAACACTATATGAACGAAATGCTTTCATACCATTTGAAGTAGCTTTGTTATTCTGCAACGATAATAAATATGGCTGCTATGGAGTTGTTTCAAGATACTAAGAATCGGAAATTTTGATGAGATGAGCTGTCTGAAAATATTTCCTTTTTCGGCATCCTAGCGAAGGTGGAGAATTCTATCTTGCAAATACCATTTAAAGCCTTCGTGGAACACATTACCTTTTACCACAGTTTTTTCAATTAGATTTTTCTTTTGACGTTACCTGCTTCAGGCCTAGATCATCAATTTGAGCTTTACCTGGACATTTTTTCCCTTTGACTCAAGGGTTTTCATACCTTGTTGTGGAAAGGGCACTATTTTGGCAGTAGGAAGTTCCCATTGAAAATTTTGTTCAGCTTGGGAAGAATGTTTTCTTGTATAATCACTAACTTTAATTGAACGCATAACGATATTTCTTTGTAAAAGTACTCTACAATACCAGATACCCGTCTTACACTTCCATTTCGAGTATCTTTTAGATCTTAAAATTTCTTTTCCTCCGTTTTCTTTTCTTTTTTTTCCTGCGTGTTCACTTCATTTAATTGTTTTTACGCTTCCAAAACTTGCATTTGATAAACGCCACCAGTTCTTTAATCATGCTCCTTGATCTAAAGTGACAGTTTCACAAGAAACATTCAAAACAGTAGTTCTACTTGAGAGAATTTCTTCGGAAGCTTTAAGTATTGCCTTCATTCTTGAAATTATTTTGTTTCTGTTTCAGTTCTTTTCCAATAATGAAATGAGATTTGGATAGATTCACTGACCTTCTACTTTCGTAGTTTAAGCTGCATGTCTTATGGTCTGGATTTCAATATTATTTCCTCTCCACCGCAATTCCAACGCGTTCATTATAGCTTCTAATCAAAACGTTATGTTCTGTGTTTATTGGGAAAAAACATGCGAAGGGCATTCATAGCTTTCCCATAGTGAGAAGTATCTATTTGAAATAGTTTGATCGCAGTATTTCTTTGTTTTCCAGTGTTACCATCCCGAATTACGTCTTGCACACTTTGCAAGTCATTTCTTCACAGCGAGGTGATATTTTAATTTAATAATGAAACAGAAAGATACATCAGAAAATTGAGGCACTACTGATAGATTAATAGGAGTTTAACAGGAGGTTTTTTTGACACATATGATCTATCACAATAATTACGATGTAATTTTTTATAAAGGAATGCTACTATTTTAGTTTTTGATAAATTGTCTAATCCCGTTATATTACGCAAACGTAAGATCAATCATTTGGTCAAATTGTAAATAATCATTTGATTTAAACTAATAATAAATAAAATTGTTGTCACTCTTACCTCATAGTACGATTATGTACATTTTAAATCTTTTAAAAAAGTAATCCAGTTTGTATTAGCATCATAACTGTTATCAATTCATTTATTTAAAAAGTATAAATTTCGAAGTGAAAAAATCAGTTTATCTAGATTGTTTTAAATCTATCTTCATAACAAATTTATAAAATATATAAAAGCTTCGTTCTTAAAACTGATTTTGATCCTAAAAATGAAGTAATATAAAAGAAAATTAGAAACCACTATTAAAGTTTATTCTATAATTTTCGTTACAATTTGAATTTGGATATTAAAATGATTCTAGATTGAGCATTAAAGATTTTTAACGCTATAATTATTATTTGGAAAATTAAATAAATATATAAAATTTGACTTAAAAATTAAAAGTGGATCCAACTATCATTTGATACGTTAATCTGTGAGAAGACACATTAACATTTATCTAGGCTAGTAACATTATCTAAGTTAGTATATCATAACAATTCTCATTTAAAAAAAGGCATTGAATTTTTGAAAAGTATGCATTATTTTAGTAATATTTTGGAGAAAAAGAATTACTCTAAAAACCACAGTTTGTAACGATTCATAATTAATGTATAGCCATCAAGGTATGGCTTACTACGATTTTGAATCTTCAGCAATTTCATGAGATTCTGATTAAAAATGTAATTAACACAAAATATATCAATAGCAGACTACCTCTCCCCCACTTTCGCGCATTTATATTATTTTTCTATAAATAAACAGAAATTAACGATTGCAAGTTTCTCATTTGTATTTTTTAGTTTAATCTTATAAAATGTGTATTAAAAGTTCACAATTTAGAAAATTCAAACACGGTAGACGTCGCTTAATGTGATCACGTACGTTTGTTCACGACTGTTTTGATAACACTAACCGAATAATAATATTAAATGATGAGAAAATAATGCCCTTCAAAATAGCAATGGAATTTAACCAGGAACGTATAAACGGGTACTTTCCGAGTATCTTAATTAGGAAAGGGAAAAAGTTTGTTGATGAACTTGTTTACAATGTTTTTAATGCAAAAATTCATTCATGAACTGCTTATAGGGTTACTGGAAATTATTTGATCAACGCTTTAAAAAGTTTTAAGGCATCTCTCGTTGAAAGAGAACATGCCAAAGTAAAAAAAAAAAGCAGCTTTATTGATGTTTTTATGGATTTTTTCCAGGAGGAAGGGACCTACTAACAACCATCAAAATCGATAGAGTTGTTCAAATACGCCAAACTAACATTGCTTTTTTTTTTTTTTTAATTCTAAATAGTTGACTGAAATCAAAACCAAACTCTTTGGTGACTTAATTCCTTACTTGGCAACATGCCGATTTTTATGATTTATTTTGACCTTATATGGGGCCTTTACTTCAGTTTTAAAAAAATCATTCTATTTTTATCATTGATCATATTAACTGAATTGTTGATCACAATACGCGATATATTTTCCACGTTTTCGTATGCAAAAAGATGAAACTTGTGCAATTCAGTAACAGTATCCGAATGACAACATTAACAGCAATCACATTAAACGGCATCTACTGTACTGAAACTGCTATTGATCACAACTTAGACAAGTTCCAGTCTTCTTTTATTGAAAAGAGGAAATATCCATATCCCTTCCAATGAGAGAAGCCTAGCAAGAAAAAATAAAGAAAAATTACCTAAAACTTACAGTCATTTCCACATTAAGTTTGAAATGAAATGAGGAAGAGTATTCGTGTTAGAGGAAATAAATTAAAACGAGGAAGAGTATAGAACTTAGCCAATACCTCAAGGTTGACAAAGAAAAAAGTTCTGCTACTTGGCTTTGGTAGTAATGTGGCGATTGAGTGGAGAACTGGTTTAGGGATAGTTGGTAACGAAGCCTCTTACATCCTTGATCTAAAATAAGTTCGGTGCTTTACATTTGAAAATTTTCCGCCATGATCTAGAAAAATCATTTACCAAATCCTGGGCCTGTTAAAAATAATGAAATTTGTCTATCTGGAGGAAGAACAGAGATACGTCCATTTATACTAAATCCAATGCATTTTTAGATAGCGTTATTTATGATATATTGTTCTTTTCTCACATATCTCCAAACAGAAATTAAGTAGAACAATGAACGAACTCATCGGCATTTCTAACACAACGCTGTAAAGTACCATCAGTGCGGAAGGAGTCCATTCGATTATTACTACTGATAAGATTTTATTGAAGCTTTGCTAAATAAGTAATTAATATTTCAGAAAAGAATCACAGACGTGCATTATGGATTAAGATTGCATGCTGGAGAGCCAGTAAGTACTTCCCACTGAAAGAGACTCCAGCTTGCTACTAGTTGACCCAAGGTTCGATTTTCGGTGCTTTTTCATATTTAGCCACTTCGAAAGTCTGAGAGTCCGTATAACACCATTCACATTATTGTAAGACTCAGAACCTTAATAGAATGTGAATCAATTTAAATGGCACAAAATCGTACCCTACTAGTATCTTTGTAGAACTACCTTCACAGAGAGCTTATTCCAAGCATATTTATACGTGTTGTGCAATACTGGTATAGCGTCATTAGGATATTTTGAAGCAGGAGGCGTGAAAAATGAGCAATGCTGTGGATACAAACGTGGACCTCTCGACTATGCGCCGTGTGTGCTACGGTTACACCACGAAGGCATGCAGAAAGGAGGGAGAAAGTACCTTATATTGGTTTGGCTTCAGTATATTATAAGAATCTTCTAGGGTTAAAAAAAACAGCAGATAAACTTCATACTGCTAAAGAGAATTCACCAGTTTGCAGGCATTCTGAGCACTTTTTAACGGACAGAACAGTTAGCACATTTATTTACGAAATAAAAATTAAGTTCGGGGCGTAGAAGATGATGATAAGATGATGCGTAAATGATATAATTATTTATTTTTGACTTAAAGTAATTAAAGTATACGTAGTTAAACTAGCGCAAGAGACATTCATATTATTCAATAATCACCTGCATAGCTTTTCCATATTTACCATATACAACTTGTTATGAAGATAGGCAGCAGACTATATGTTACCATTACAGAGGCAAGTGTAAAAAGAGCGACGATTATACTACTTGATATTAGTAGTTAATCGCTAAATTTCACTAGAAAAACATAATATCACTTTACTATTATTTAGTTTACTGAAAGTTATGGTTTAATTAAAATTGAATAAAAGATTTTGTTTCCACTCTTGCCATTATGCCACATGTGTAATTTGCGTTATATAAGAATAATGTGTTTGTACTTAATCTTGAAATGACGGATTTCAGAAGGATTTATTTATGAGTAATATTTTTTAGAATAGAAAAGGGAAATAACAGATTCACATAAAACGTTTCGTTTAACTTTCCATATATGCCCATTTCCAAATAGAATATTTAAGTTCAGAAATTCACTTATTACTGCTTATTTCTTGGAAATCATAATTCCAGTTACGTGCGAAATGCCGACACACCATTTTATTAAAAAGTAATTGTTATCGAAGAATAGGCATACAAATTAGTTAATATAGGGTTGTAACCAAGGTTTTCCACCAAAAACGTTCTTAATAAATTTAGGGAGGGGACATGAAAGTAATACCATTCGTGAGGGTAGTAATCGTCGCCCACAGCTATGATTTTCTGCCAAAGTTTGAGTAGATTTTCAAAGCCTTCGGCCCAGAAACTTGGTGCCCGCAAGTCCAAAAACAGATCAACCTCATTTCGGACGTCCTGTGCAGAATGGAAGATATAGCACAAGCAAGATGTATGCAGGTGTAAAAAAAGGTAGAAATCCGAAGGAGCGATGTCGGGGCTATATAGTGGGTGTGCAAAAGATCCTATTCGAGTCCGTACAGAGTCCAGCCGCTGAATGCAGACACATGTGGTATTGCATTATCTTGATGGAACATTAAATTTTCTAGCGCCGGAACTCGTTTGGAAGTTTTTCCTTGATAGCAACGCCAACACGGACTAGCATCTCGCTGTATATCTTACTGTCAAGGGTTTTTATTTTTTTTTTCAGTTTCTCTTTGTGGTTAATACCGCGGTTATCCCTCCAGATACAAAGCACGATCTTTTTGTTAGTCAAATTACGCTTTGCGTCGCTGCCGAAGGGCGAACTGAGCGCAGATCAACCTCGCTTTTCACTTTGTGTTGTTCAAGTAAATCCACTTTTCATTCCAAGTGACGATCCAGAAATTTGTCCTTGCGTTAATATTCGAGCAGATTAGTGCAGGCCCGAACACGTATGTCCCCATCTGCTTGAATCAGCTCATGAGGCACCCAGCGATTGAACTTGTACGTCAAGTTTATGCGATGCATAGCACGACTAATGGACATGGCACTAACACCTGACACCTTAACAAGCTGTCGAGCGGTTGCACACTGATCTTACACAAGTTCTCGTAGGCGGGACTCATCAACACCAGTGGGCCGGCCAATGCATTTTGCTTCTTGAATGTCATAGTCCTTGTTTTTGAACTTTCGGTACCAAACCTTCACAGTGTCATATGATACAACATTAGTACCTGAAGCTGTGCATATGATTTGGTGACATTCTGTAGGTGACGTTTTGCAACAGAGCTGGAAGTAAATGATGGTTCTAATCTGGTAGCGTAATAGTTCCATTTCAGACACCTTGTACTTAATGATAAGGATATTTTTTTTTGAATTTCGCAACACAGTGTTCTAAAGCAAGTCTCTTTCTTTGAAATGGCAAAAATCATTCGACAAAATATGATTAAACACATCAACGTGAACAGATGATATTTAAGGAGGCAGGAAACTTTCTTTAAAACCCGATAATTTTAAATTTTGGTTAGAGTATCCAGATAAAATATGATTACTTCAGATATTAGTTAGGTCAGGCTGAGGTACAGAGGACATTGAGTATTTAACCATAGGTCACGTGGGTATAATCCAGCTGCACTACAAGGAACAGCCGAGTACCTTGAAAAATTGTTTTGCAGTTGGTGCTTTTCGCACGTTCAAACATTTAGAACTGTAAGTGCCTTTCGCATTTACAATAATTTAGAATTGGCGCTGTTCAAACTTATAAAAATTCACTCCTACAAATCTTCGATAATTCATGTGTAATTTGAATAAAATATTATTTTTTACAAAATATTTGTATATAATATGCATTATCTATTAGTTCATTATGCAAAAATTGTTAATGCAATACATTTTGTGTAAAATTACTAAATGAAGACTTCTTTTATAACTATGTAAATTTCTTTGTTATATACAGTTTTTCCTTTTTGTTCCTTTATACAAGTTGGTTTGTTTAGAAATTCTTTTGCTAAAATTTCATTTACTCATGCATAGTTCGTTAGCAGTGTAAAGTTACTCTATGCAACCTTCCGTTACGCAAAATTTCTTTATAGTTTGCATAAAGACTATCAGTACAAAATCATTAGTCGGTTACTTTTACTGTGAGTATATGATATAGCTGTTTGTTTACTTTTGTTGCACATATTTTCTTTCCTCTACTTAAAAGGCAACTACTCATATATTTTCTCTTCTCTGCTTGGCAGCCGAGTCTATTTTTTTTCTTATTGCATATTTTATATACTCGTAGACAGTGGTTTCTGGGAGCCTTATATGACATTCATTTCTTAGCTAGCAGCTGTTGACGAAGTGAGATGTTAGCAAAACAAACGCTATCCAGCGACATTATGGATTAAATCCCTAAACTTCAAAGGCTGCTTATCGAATTCAGTTCCTACTAATGAAGCAGTTTAGCAGCACTGACTCTCCTGTGAATTTTTCTCACGTGTATTAGAAATAGACGTGGGAAAAATCACAGTACGCAAAGAAGTCTAAAAGAAACCCCGCATGGTGACATCCTCCTAAGACAAGGTAGAACTCGAGTGCTTTACTTTAATAAATTACCTTTGTAATTTATCAAAAAAAATGCTTCTAATAAAGGAACAAATTTAATTTTAAAAAACGCGCTTTGATTACGTTCTGAAATAAGCATTTGATTGATTCTTGTGGAGAAAAAAGTTCTTTTTCCTTCCCTCCATCTAGTTGAGAGATAATGTGCAGTTAGATGAATCGAATGATAAGTGGCAATGATGACTTTGATAGAATTAGCACCATATACAAAATTTTGCAATAAAATTGAAAGAGCAAAAAGTATTTGTTAATGAATGCTTATAAATGGATAATGGTAGATAATTAAAAAGGCGCAGAAGTAATGGAATCTGTGATTAAAAGAAGTGAATAGAAAATTGCTTACTGAATCAGTTAACCACAATACAAAAGGAGTAAAAAAGATCATCTTAGGTGTCACTAGAGGGAAACAAATTCTTCTAGTAGATTCAATTACTTTTCATATAAAAATAAAATAAAGAGATAGCTCCTCAATTTTCTTAAGGTAAACAAATTTCCTACAATATTTGCATATCCACGAATGATATAGTGTTTGTAAATGACAATGCGGTGTGGGAAGCGATTTTTTCAAAATTCGAATTAATTATTTTTATTTAATATTTAAACGATCTTTCATACATATCTCCGTTTAATGAACAGACTAAGTATTTGATTGCGCCATCGAATAGAGAGTAAAATAATCTTTTCAGTGCAACATGTATGAAAATTGTAATTTAATTTCTGAATTTTTGAAACTTGTTGGATATTTTGCCCAAGTCGTCTACAGACGTTGGCCACTACTAAGACCGAAGGCATTGGTCCCTTTATTATGGAGTACGGAGGCATCTGATAGGTGGACCACAGTTTCCCCCTATGAGGAGAACGGACAAATACATCCATGCCTATACCCTATACCCTATACATTCGAACCCTATACCTTCGGTACTGCAGTCCAGTCACAAACCTCTTTCTCGTCAGAGTAGCTATAATGTGCAAGTAGAAGTAAGCGAATCTCGAGTTTCTTGGAGTTGACAACAAGAAGCACTAACG
>KK121432.1:277969-299394 GCA_000611955.2 Stegodyphus mimosarum
CGAGGATGGCAGAAAGAACGGGAAGAATAGAACCAGCTGTGGGATCGCAACGTGTTAGCGAGGTTGCAAAGTAAAGCGAACATAACTAGCGAGGAGTGGAATCAGAAGAATCGACTTATTCGAGAGCTAACTCCCAAAACTGATTTCTTTCAGTTCTGTTTTTCAGATTCCCTAGAACCTCGTTTCTGCACACAACTACCAATAAAATTCAGGATTATATATATATATATATATATATATATACTGAGAAATAATACAAATTAGACTGATTTTTAACATGGGAGGTTAAACATTCTTTTCTCCCCTAAAATGAGAATCCAACTTTCCTAGCAAGTTTACATCAAGAGATCTGCTCTTTTTTCATGAATCAGATTGCAGCTCTCTATTACTGACAAGCTTCCAACAAGAGCTGTCCGTGAACTATAAAGGTGCTACAATCCCGTTTTCTGGAATGGCATTAAATTCGCTCGGCAGAGCGAATCCGTTCTTTGGTATCAGCTCGTGAGCGGGCAGTCCAATTTTACCCGAAACTATGAAATTCGCCCATGACTGAGAATCATTAATTTAGAGGTTTCATTTCATTAGTCAGGGTTGGGTTATTTAATTAATCGCGACGAAAGAGGACCGGCTGTTTAAGAGAAACTAACTCGCAGTTGCATTATATGTGTAAAATATTTAATGTGTTGTAATGTCTCACCCCAAATCTATCGAAATCTAGAGGGGATTATCAATCAGTGATTGTTATGCTTGAGCACTGGTGAATTATATTTACGGAAGTATTTTAATTATCCGTACTGAGGAGGAGCCATTTTACTTTATTTGGATTTGGATAATTCGCGGAGGCTTCTTTTTATGAAACGAAAAAAATGATAATTTTTTAACGCGGTTTCAAAATTAATGCTGTGTTGGGGACATTACACATTCGTTAAATTTTGAAATTTTCCAATTAGAATTTATAGATCATTTCTGGAGGAAGCTGTCTTACAGATCATAAAACTCTTCCCATCTACAGGAGGTTCATTTCGCCGTTTTACAAGAATAACGATTGATACCAAATTATTCTTACTTGCAGCATGATTACTTGGTATTAAACCCCTAACACAGAATCATCAAATATGGCATTAAAATAATTTGTATCGTTGAATATTTGTTCATGTGAGAATAATGTGCATATTTTGTGAAATGTTTTGTCAAAAACTATAGCCTTTAAATTTATTACTGTATTTTGTAGTCAGAAATATATCACGTATATTTCGTTCAGATTCATGACATTTTATTTCTTTTGCAGTTTTAATTTTTTTTATTCAGAGTTATTCTAAGTTTCCGAAGAGAGGTATTACATGAAACATTTTGTAACATATTTTACATCTAAGCGTTAATTAAATGTGTTAAAATTGAAATCTGTTTAGGAAACTTATATGCCAAATATTAACCACAATATATTAAAGTCCTCTTAAAGAATGATAAGAGTTTTAAGAAATTTGATAAATTTATTGCTGTTAATCAGGAAAATCTCCTTAATAAAGATACTCAGTGTTTCTAAAATATAATAAACAGATTAGCAATCAAATACCCATCTTCTGCAGCTGTCATTATTGTTGAGATAGGGAAATAAGCATCGCAACATAAAACCATGTGCAGTTGCTAAATCATATCATACTAATTTCACAAAAAAGCCTTCAGATTTTATACTAAAACAATAGTCCCAGAGGTAAGAAGATTAAGCTTCAAGAATATGCCAGTGCCGAAAATTGCTCTGCATTTTTCAAGTGCCGTATGGTATAGCATAGTAGATATGCAAGAGCCAATGTAATGTAACATATCAAGGGACGGTATAATAATGCGTTATACGAGTTTAAAAGCGCTGACATTGCATATTATCAAGCAAATACTGAATAACATACTTCTGAAATTTAAGAGAACATTGGCATTTCGAAAGAATAATCCAAATGTTGATAGCAACCTATATTTTTGAAGTATGCTTTTGAAGTAACAGATACTTCCTGTGTGGTAAGACTGTGGTATTAGCATCATATAACGTTCAAATATGATTTTATAAAACAAAAGCTTTCAGCATGAAAACGGAGAAGATAGCTGGCAAAGGAAACAATACAAAATTTCTTGGAATCAATAATTTATATTATTGATTGCATAATATTATTTTGTATGAATAATGGTCTAATATCAGGTGATAAAAGTAGCAAATGGTTGAAGGTTTTTGCAAGTGTTCTATAGAGGTGGAACTAACGTGTTTTATATAACGTTCTGTTCAAAGATGGTATGATCATGATATGTCTGGGAAAGTGATATACACATTAATAGTATTTCATTGACTTGTCCTTACGTTGTCATACTGCATCTAACAGCAGATTAACGAAGTCAGCTGGCTTTGAATACTGTACACCAGTGGTTTCAAACTGGCGCCCGACAAATGCATTTACCCCTAGAAACAATTACATGCCACCCGCGAATATATTTCCTGGAAATGAATTAACTATATTAAGATAAGAATTTGAAGAAATTTTTAAATTTTAATCATCTGGAGTCTAATTTTATATCACTTTCAGTACGATTGAAAATGAGCGTCAATGAATGCCCCCAAAAATTCTACAAATGGAGGTAATTAATTTACACTTGATCTAAATCTTATTCAAACATTTGAAAATAAAAATTTGATTAAAGTTTTTTCGTACTTGTCAAAAGATAAATACTTCCTGTTATAAATTTTTGCAATAAGAATAATTGTTTTATTTGAGAGTATATTTATATGCGAACAATCTTCTTTTTCCACAGAAAAATTAAAAATTTTTTAAAAAAGGTTAATCGATGAGCATTTATAATTCACGATGAAGATAGTTTCTAGTCATTTTTCTCTAAGGTTACAAACTTTAGCAAAAGCGAAATGCCTTGAGGTTGAAAATTATAGCAAGAAATAAAGAAGTTTGTTATAATTATTTCCATACAAATTTATGTATTTTTTCTGTATGCGTCAAAGAAAAGTTTAATGAAGAAAAGAGAGAGAATAGATTATCATTATTTATTCTCAAGTTCTGCCCCACTTGGAAAGCTTTCGTAATTTATTTACTTTTTGTTTAAGATAAAAATAAGTTATTTAGTGTATTCAACCCATTAGAATTATTTGAAATAAATATTAATTTGAAAATTTAATATTTAGTTGTCAATGCGTTTGAATGATAATATGTAACAACGTAAAATTTCTTGCTAACGTCAACTTCAAAATTTAAAAAAGCTACTTTGTATTTAAAAAAAATGTGTGTACGGGGGTTAGCTACTTTCATACTCTGCATTCCGTTTTGCAGACAATTTTAGTTTGAGACCACTGATGTGCACCATATTACGACATATGGAGCTATCGCGACAACGTTAAGTAAATAGCTCCGATATAAAACTCCAACATTACCAGATGTAACATAGGATCCAGATTCATTGTTAAAGATGATTCAGTGCAATTTGGACGACTATCTGAAACCTAGACCCTTCAAAATTTAATTCATAAAGGTGGACAGTGAGCAGAAAATGTTTTATTATGGAAGTCTCATGTCGTTTAGCCGCGTCATGAACTGGAAGTGCGAAACTTGATATATCGTGTCATTGGTAAGGAATGTGTCTCCTATATGACTAGTTTGTTATCGTCTTTTGCTGCTGTTTGTGTGCAGATCATGCAAGAACTGCATGAGATTCCTTCTACACACCAAATCTTCTTTATTCTGTAATCCGTGTATGCTGATATACGGCTGCTTAAGCAAATCATGGCCACATGGCTCTTTAATACTTCTTTATTTATTTCAAGTAAAGCGATTATAGAAGTATACCTAATTTGTTGAGCATAAAAATAAAGTTGTCAGATAAACATGTCAAAGAATTTTTTCTAGTGATCACTTCTCTGTTGAACATGTAAAGTATCATTTGCGTGCACTATCATGAACATATTGTTTGAAATATAATTTGATCTGCAGTTGTAATGAAATTTCGTATCGGAACATATACAGAGTTTGTCCGGGAAGTAATAGGACTAATTTTTCCCTGTCCAAGGTGTTGAAGGAGGGGAATGATACTGCACTGGTTGGGTGGTGGGGGATTTCAACTACCAGCGCAGGAGTCGCCAGTCATTTCCGAGCCTTCACGGAGTGTAGATCGAGTAGTTTAAGGTGAACTCCTTTCAGGGTGCCTTATTATCTTCACAATGAATCGTTTGTTAGAGAAACGTTACGCGGTGAAGTTTTGCGTCAAACCGGGTAAAACTGCGAGTGAGACTCATGATAGGATCAAGACTGCTTATGGGAGTGATGCCATGTGTCGATTAAGTGTTTTTGAGTAGCACAAATTGTTTCGGGAGGGAGGAGAGCAAGTTTAAGATAAGCAACGGTCAGGATGTCCTTCAACGACAAAAAGTGATGAAAACTTATTGAAAGTGTGAAATCTTTGGAATTCTGACTGCCTCAGAAAACGAGTCTCCTGCGTCCGTTCAGCAATCTCTGAATCATGCAAACTCCATCACGACAATGCGCCGAGCCACACTGATTTTGCTGTCATGGACTTTCTGATCAAACATAATATCACACAGCTTCCCCAGCCATCCTACAGCCCAGATGTCGCTGATTGAAAAAGAGTCATGAAAGGACGGCACCACGGCGCGGTCCAGGCCATTTTAGAGGCTGTAACGAGGAAGCTGAAGAGCATTCCAGTTTCTGCGTTCCAGAGATTGCCAGCGTCGCTGGAAACATTGTGTTGATGCAGAAGGGACATATTTTGAAAACTATTAAGTCAATGTGTCAAAATAATGATTTTTTTAAATTCAAATCATTATTTAATGGCCATTTTAATAGTGGTCAAATCGCATATGGCCGAATGGATTATCTGAGAGCACCTGACGGACCAGAAATTGTTTTGGAAAAAAGCAAATTTTTTATCTACGAAATAAAAAGATTTTAGCTAAATTTTAAATTTCACTTACTAAATATATTTCAAATCTTACATAAACAATAATAATAATAATAATAATAATAATAATAATAATGCAAAAAAAAATTCAAATTTATGTGTATTTTCTCTCTGAAATCTACAATATGGTACCTGAGAAACATTTCTTTTGGTTACACTTTGTAATCAGACACGTTAACGGCTAAATACATTAATATTTAAGACTGATGTTTGTGATTCTTATTACGTTAAATTGAATTGTCGATCCTTCGAGCTTAAAATATTATTCTACATCTAATGTCAGTCAAGTCAAGTGGACGGTTGTCTTGTAATGTTTTTAAATTAAAACCTCAAGTACAGGCCTATTAAAGCCAATTAGATTTTATTCAGTGTTTCTGTTTAGAACGAATGACACTGCACTCTCTCTCAGAAAACTCCTAACAAGGGATCTTTCTGATACCTGCTAGGACACACACATAGTTGTAAACTAAACACAGGTGCCATACAATAGTTTTGAGAAATGATATTTTGAGTTTTACATTTCCAAAAATTTAAAAATCAAATTTAGAACAATTATGTTAACTAACTGTGTTACTACAATGTGCTTAATTAAAGAATTGGACTAAAAACAGCGACATGGTAATTAATCAGGCCCCGGATTATTATGACTTAAAAATTCACTGAAAATGCCCTTAAAATAGGCAAAAAATGCACTTAAAAAGTATCTTAAATAAAAGAATAACAATATTAAAAATCATACAATTTACAAACATTGACAGATTAAAATCGAAAAAATTACACATACGTATCACTTGAATATTATCATTTCTCCCGAATTTTCAACATTACGCCAATGTATTATAATTTCACTGAATTCTTAAGTGCTTCTTGATGTTTTCGAAACTGAAAGATTTTCTATTATTAATCGATAAGTTTTTATGTTGTGAGAAGCTTCTCTCGACATCTACTCCAATTATTGAAGCATACCTAGAAAAAACGTATCACTTATCTTTAAAGCTTCTGCAGTTTTTAAGAAGTCTCATTCACCAACCAAGATGAAAGATATTTTCCACATAATTTGAAAGTCACAGTTTTTAATCAAAATAGTGTTGAATTTAGCAAATGATTTATTAAATTTTTTTTTAAAACTTAGTTTAATTCTTTAGTGTAATTTATTGTCTCGACAAGTTACATATGTTGCTCTTGCTTAATAGTTGAAATTAGGATTCAGAAATTAGATCTGATGTATGTAAGATTTTTTTTCAATTTTGTCTTTGGAGAAAATGTTCTGTAAAATTTGAATCCAAAGGGGGCCTTCATAGTAAATGATATTTGTATGTATATGGCCCTAAATTTGAAGAAGTTACAAATAACAATAATGAAATATTCGTAGACAGTACCCTTTTGTATTACGCCAAATTTAAGTGTAAAGATATCTGCTACTGCTTTAACGTTTATCCTAAAGGAAATATGAAGCTTTGCTATTGACACTTGATTGTGTGACTAAAGGTATTTAACCTACTAGTCACGATTTATAATTATTGCTAAAGATAAAAAAGTAATTATCTAATGCAGAATCTAAGCTGTTTTATAACAACTTTAACTGAAAGTATTAAACTTAAACTGCTCCATCAAAGTAGTTAGCATCTATTTTTATAGTTCACTTGCAATGAAACAGGTGGTCTTGTGTAAGTACAGACTTTTACCCAAGACATGGCAGAAAGAAAAATTTAAATCAAATAAAATACTTTAAATGAGCTGAGCAAATACCGTCTAGACAAAATACCATCAGGTAGTTTAGTTAGAACAGGTTATGGAAGGATATTTTCCTGCCTTTTGTGCGAAAGTAGATAGAGGTAAAATGAAATATTAAATTCATTGCAATGAAACTAACTTCCTAATAAAAAAGACTGAAAGATAAGTATAATAAATCCTCATTAAAATTACTTTCAATATTAAAGATTAAATAATTTTAATTGCAATTTCAATGAAGCATAAATTACTTATTGAACTCGAATGTTAGAGCCAATTTAAATTTTATTAAAATTCAAGGCAGGTGCGTAGAGATTTTGCCGTCTGGGGCGGTCCCTGCTTTTGACACTTGGAGCGGTCCCTGAATTTGCAGCTCTTCTTGATATACAATAGAATAATTAAAAAAATTGACATATAGAAAATAAATTAAAACTCTACCAAACTATTTGAATAAAAACCTTAACACCAACAATTTTAAGATTCTACTATTATTCTGCTTGCTTCTTATTCGCAAACCGTCAGTGACATTGCAGATATGCACTTGATTGCTGCAGAGTCTGTTAAATAGAGACGGCAGAAACATTTCTTAAAGGCTAAATAAACGTTTGTAAATATTGAATGGTTTTTATTTAGAAAAAGTCTTCTCACAACTAGCAACAGTTACAGGAATTTTGAAGAAAGTTCGCAGCAGCAGTAGTACAGTATTTACAGCTTCGTTTCGGAGCCAGTATTTTAAAAGACCACTTTTCCACGTTTCTGTTTCATATTCCTTAGCAATAACGGAAATAAAACTCCGACACACTTCTCCCTTAAGGAAGAATTTTTTCTTATGAATGTCACCTCATGATAATTTAGTTGATACTTTCATTAAAAAGTTTCGACGGAATTATAAAGGTACAACAAGATTATTTAGCTGTTGAAATCTCAGGATGATATCTTTGAATGTTTTATCTAGAGTAAAACTATTTTTCTTCTAAGTTTATATCCGTGTGGCAATTCAGAATCTTATTATTCTTCACCTACAGCCGAATTGGCCGCATTAGTTCATTATGCGTAATATAAATAAGAGCTATTTTTCCTTATAGATTTCTCCATGAAAACATCCTTCCCATTAAGCAGATTCCGTATATTGTATTGTATTCAAACCCTTTTCCCCCAAAACAAACTTGGTATTAGAATAATAGTTAGTTTAGGCATTGGGAGTTTTTGAGATTACAATAAAGTATTTTTGCATTACCTTAATGCTTTAAGTCCATTAAAAAACGGGAATGTATATTATGACAAAGAAACAAAGATTCAAACGAAGCTCCCAAAGATGCATTTTACTAATTATACAAAATAATCATTTTTATGAAGTTTCTTTTTATTTGGCCTCAAAGAGTCGAAATATATTTCAATCGTTCGAAAATATCGTTTTTTTAGATAAGAGCAGATAAAGGATAGTATTTTATTTTCATTTTATGAAATCATTATTTTACAGATTTCTGAACCAAAATTCATTTTTATGTTTCTTAAAATTTTTGGGTAACTTAAAAATTAGTTTATAAATTAACAAAGTATCGTCTATAGCAGTGGTCACAAATTCGCGGCCTCTGAAGCAATTTTATGTTAACTGCATATGCATTTTTATTACCTGTTTATTGCAAATTCTGGGCTTATAACTTGAGCAGACATAAAGATACGGAATGAGCTTAGCAAACAGTTGCTCAAGGAGGAAAGGACTGCTACTGAAGATAGACTGAATAGATTAGGGCTTTGTTTTATCTCTGTATACCTGTACATTAGGCTACGTGACTGGAGTAAGGTGGGTGAATTTTCCATGTTGGTACAGTCAGTAAATTTAGTTTGCTAGTCGACAGCTGCTAGCGCTTCAGTATACTGAAATATCTGATTTAGGTTAAACGTAAATCATTTAATGGTTAATTCAACATTTTGGAATTCCCTGAAATACATTACCCCACAATGGAAATGCAACACCAAGAAGGAGTGGCCAGAAAATGATGAAGCTCTGCAAATATAGAGAGACAGCAATGAACAATAAGTGACCTTTATTTCGAAATGATATGAGTAATACAGAGCGAGAACAGTGTCGGCTCAGTAGGTTGTAGGATCACCTTGTACGGCGATACACGAAGCAACACGTCTAGGTACAGATCAGTGAGACTGCGGATGGTGTCCTGAGGAACGGCTCTCCATTCCCTTTCAACCATTTGCCACAGTTCGTCTTCTGAATGTGGCGATGGAGGGGTCTGCAAATGGCGTCCAATCACATCCCATATGTGTTTGATTGGTGAAAGATTAGGAGGGAACGGTGGCCAGGGAAGCATCTGTACACCTTGCAGAGCACGTTGGCTGATGTGAGCAGCGTGTGGGAGGACATTATCCTCCTGGTAAAAGGAATTGGGCACTCCCTGAAGGTAGAGTAGTAACACCGGCCGCAGCACTTCATCCACGTATCGTTAGGCCGTCATAGTGCTCTGAATACGAAATAGAGGTACGCAATTGCGCTCTAAACCATGATACCGCGTCTTCGCGCGATAAAGCATTATGCAACTGCTGCCGGCTTGGATCTGTCTCCACATAGTCGCCACACTCGTACTCGTATTTTCATTGGAGAAACAGAAGTGTGATTCAAATGACAACACGACCCTATGGCATTCAGTCGTCCACATCGCTCAAGCCTGGCATCATTGCAGACGTTGGCGTCTATGATGTGGGGTCGATGGCAGTCTTCTTAACGGACGCCACGAGTGCAGGCCACTAGTTACCAATCGACGACAAATGGTTCGGGTCGATATGAGAACATCCAGGGTGTCTTCAACATGCTGCAGAATGAGGTAGCAGTGGTTTGCGAGTGCCCCACTGCTTGTCGGCGGAAGCGTCGATCCACGTGTGCTGACGTTCCTTTGGCCGCAACGGCACTCCTCGAACTTGCACATTTCCTTATTCCAACCATCTTCGTTACAGCTGGTGCACTGGGGACGCGTCCAGGTGTGTGTCAGCTGAGATTTGCCGTATGGACCAAACTGCGCTTCTCAGTCTGATCACCATACCCCTCGTAAAATCGTCTGTCTGCTGGAACTGGTTAAGTTGACGATGCCTAGTAGTCTCTGCTATTAACGCGTCCTCTGAGAGAAGAATAAAATAGATTTTCTACGACGATTTCCTTAGCAGAAATAACAGCACGAAAATTGAACATTCTGCAGGTTCTTTCTCATATCTCCTTCAACGTACGCTGGAGAGCTGCCCATTTCATATCATTCGCATAACTCGGTGACGTGCGTCTGCTCTGAAATTTGCATAATTTCGGGCCGCTCCTTCTTGGTGTTGCATTTTCAATGTCGGGGAGTGTAAATGACAGTCTTCAATTTAATACTTAGCCGTCAATACGTTTGAATTACAAAGTATAATCAATAGTAATTTATTGCAATTACCAATTTTTAGACTTTAGATAAAAATAAATGCTCATTTTCTATCTGAAATCTAAAGTTTGGCATATGTAAGACCAGTTGCTGGTTACACTTTCTTATTCAAATATACTGGCAGCTAAATTCGAAATTCTGAAACTGACATTTATTTCAAATAATTCTGTCCTGTTTAATTAATTATTATGTAAGGTTCTACTGTCTATCTGTTGTTTATTCCGTTTGGCAATGTTTCTTAGGTCGGAAGCCACCCTACCGGAAGAGTTGTCTATCTGTTGTGTAGAATTCGGAGAAATAGTGATTGTACCGAAGAAGAGTTAAAACTTCCCTTTATTAAACTCTTTAAATTATTTACAGTGCGTCAACTTAACACTAACATACTACGCCTCTTCTTGGGCGGTAACTGAAACAGCAGAATCAAAACTCAAGAATTCAAAATATTAACAAGTAGTAGAATTAAACTACAGGGCTCAGACAATCCTGTATCCTACAGCGCGTCGATGAGTCTAGTGGCAGCAAGGTAATAGCCAGACTTTCTCTCACTTTCCTTACTGGAACGTCGAATATTTAAATTTTTTCTCCCACTGGTAGAATTTGCATTTCTTACGCGCGCTACCAAATTTCAATATTCTGGCACTGACAATTAGGGGAATGAAGGCTTATAGAAAAGTAACTTAAAATTAAATTTAACTGATTATTTAAAATAAATATAAATCCTTACAATAAAATAACTTTAATTCAATTTAAATTGAAAATAAACAAATTAGGAATACTTTCTAAGCTTCCAGAGGAAATTTACCAAGTGGGGCAGAACTTGCGAATAAATAATAACAACCTAGTCTCTTTATCTAATTTATTCAATTTTTATTCAACACATAAATAAAAAGATGCATGTTTGTATGCAATTATTATAAACCTCTTTTTTTTTGCTACAGCTCGACACTCAGCTTCGATTCTGATAAAATTTGTAGCCGTGGAGAGAAGTTACTAGAACTTATCTTCATCACAGCTTGTAGATGCTCATCGGTCAATCGGGTTTTTTTCTTATTGATTTTCAACTGTTGAAAAATGCGTATACGCAAATAAAACGATTAATCTTAGTACAAAAGTCGTAACTGAGTCTATTTAATAATTATCGGCTATATATATATATATATATATCATACATTAAATGCATTTTAAAATTGTATCAATTATATATATCCTTAAAATAAAATAAAAATTTAAATTATTAAAGAAATGTGTTTTTAGTTTTGAAATAGCTCAGTTTGCTAACCAATAATACAGATATCATTTACGAGACAAATTAAAGCTCTTATATTACGCCGAATGGCAACATTTTGGAAATCAGCTATTTTCCAATCTGCATGGAAGATAAGCAAGCATACAGTGACAAAGACAAAAAAGCTGAACATATTTATTCTGTTACTTTATCCATCAGTAACTATCGTGCACATATGCTCAGTCCACCTCTCTCTATAAAACTATAAGCACCATACCTATAATAATCATATAACTAAAACGTATTCGTTGACCGTGTAAAATTGCTTTGCAGGCCAAATGCAGCCTGAGGATCATCAGTTTGAGACCACTGCAGTTAAGGGAATTTCCTTTTTTTTGGTTGCTAATTTTGCTTCCACTTGGGCTTTTACAATGCCATGTGTGTGTTACAATGTTTTACAATGTCATGTGTGTTTTCTA
The DNA here is from genome assembly GCA_000611955.2 of Stegodyphus mimosarum. Lineage (NCBI taxonomy): Eukaryota > Metazoa > Arthropoda > Arachnida > Araneae > Eresidae > Stegodyphus > Stegodyphus mimosarum. The sequence continues at coordinate 289,789 of KK121432.1, forward strand.
GAAATAATTTTTCCTTTCCCATGTAACTTATTATATAAAAAATCTGGTGTGGATACCACATGACTTACCTGTATGGCCTATTAAATTATACGCAGTTTTTACTGCATGTTTTTTTTAAACTTATTTTTTCGAATTTCATTTTAGATATATTTCTCATTCAATCAATTCAATTTTCCATTCCGAGGTAAGGTAAAAATTCATAAAACTTAAAACATCTCCATTAAAAATTGTAATATATAAAAAAATGTAAAACACTGAATACAGTTAAAAACAAATAATTCGCTAATGGGTAGGAAGACAAAATTTTCGGTGCACAGAACTGAAAGTTAACTTTTGTTCCCACTGGGTAAAAGACACTTTTGTTGGTGCACCAACTGAATTCACTATACTACTAAGAGTTTCAAATGTAAACAAACAGCCATCACGTTAGGCCTAGTAGCCATTTTTAAATTGTTGAAAATTTTGCAACTATTGCATGCAGATTAACTAAAGGCATAAAAACCTTAAACGGAGCATAAGATGCCAGGCAAAAAAAATCGTCCGAAAGGATTCGAGAGCGGTCAAAATGGATACTTTCTGATTGAAATATTATACTCGAAATTTTTTGCGATTACGAAATTTCGTTTACTTCGTATAAGGAAGTAAAAATAGAATAAATTGAGTGTAAAAACAAGAATAAAAAATTCGAATCGTACGCAAATGGGGGATACTTCTACCCCTTTACTAATGTAAGTCAGGATGAATAATATCTGACATTTCTAATTAAGAATTTAATTTTAAAAGGTCTTTAAAGAAAAGCGAGTGTATTCTTCATCAGAGAATAATCGCCACTTCCTGTTCCTAAACCTTTCTGTAAAAATCAGTTACTTTTAACATTTTCTGACAAGTGACACGGATTAAAATAAGCCGGATGGAAATTTGGTAAGGAAATTTCAAAGACAAAAATAAAGAAGAGATTTATCCTTGAGGGTATACATTGTAACTTATTATTTGAAGAAACAAGAAAAATTTCCTCTAAATGATTCCTATTCTTTCTTTAGCTTTGAGAATTGTTTTTCGTAAATGTTTTCCTATCTCTATGTAAACTGAGTAAAATTCCCTCTCACTAATTACTTTTATTAAGGCAGATTTTCTTTTTAAAATATTATTTTAGAAGATGACGTAAAATTAAAAATGTATTTAACTCGAATCGCGTGTAAAGTTTCAAAACATGTTTAAAACATGTAATTAATTCTCAACTCTTATGAATGCGAATAGAAACGAAAAATATTACGAATAGGAAACAGTTCGCGCAAAACGAAAAGAGTTTTTATGATATGAATTTTTATGATTTTATGATCATATTGCTCGTGAATAATTAAAATTTATAATGTTTTTATAGCTCCCAGATCCATTCTAGGAAAGGTTCTGTAGTTTTGAGGAGGATGGATCGATGCTTCGTAGAAGAAATTTGATAGCTTTATAATAGGGAGGAAAAAAATGTTAATCTACCCCCACTCAAACATGCGAAGTTGAGTATATCAGAGAGGCTTACTAGACGTCCCACTTTTACCGGGATTGTTCTGTTTTGATGGTTTGGTCATTTTGTCCCGGTAAAATTTTAAAAAGAGCTGAGTGTACATAATTAATGTCAATACAATCCTATAAAAACTTCTACCATTTTATGACAGATGTCTTTCTTACTCTGAAATATGGGGAAAATAGTTTTGGTAGAACAGAATCTTTAATTTTCATAAACAACAGCGAATTAATGTAGTGTGAAATTGAAGCTTAAGGTAAAAAAAATTAATGATACTGTCGCAAGTAATGCAGTAGTTGTCTCACGAAAGTTGTGGCAGCCACTGTTAGCATAAGAACCTGCACTGATGTTCTAATTTCTCTTTAATAAAAAAAAAGGTTATTAAAATCTTTCCGTGGCTCGTAGTTACTTGGACAGAGAGATAAATCGCTTTACATTTGATGGGGTAATAGTTCCTGATCAAGTAGAACCCTCTAAATTAAGTATTTTATTAATTCTTTGAAAAACCAAAATTTAATCAAAGCCCAGGTATTTTGCAATTTTATTTCTAATAGATTTAAATGCTATCTTAATAAAGCAAAAATAATACTAAAACTTCATTTCTGAATATATAATTAAGTTTTTATTTTTGAAATAATTGCTCAAACACTGACTATATGTATAACTGAATGACGTTCTTAAAAGTTATTCATAACTTTCCTGCAAGTTTAATTGAAATGAAATTTAAAAAAATTCTTTCTAGCAGCTAAGCATCCAAATAAATAAAAAATTAATTAGAGTAGCACAACTTAATTCATTTTTTAAACCAAACTTTTTTTTTAATGGCAGGCACTAGCCATTTTAGGCTTTGGACACTGCTAAGGCCAGAGGCGGTGGTCATTTTATTATGAAGGCACCTAAGAGGGATCTCCTATTGAAGGGATATGTAATTTACATCCATGCCTTCTTCGGGATTTGAACCCGGGCTCTACGGTACGGCAGTCAGGGTGTAGGGATTTATATTTATTTTAAATAACCAATTTAATTTAATTTGAAGTTACTTTCCTATAAGCCTTCATTTTCCCTAATTGTCAATGCCAGAATATTTAAATTTGATAACGCGCGTGAAGTAATGCAAATTCTACTTTGAGGAGAAAAGGTTTAAACACCAAGTTCTAGCAGGGAAAGTTAGAGAGTGTGGGCGAACACTGTACTTTTGTAGCGTGAGCTTCTGCTTGACATTTATTGCTGGTTAACGTGGCGTAACAGCTATTACTTTGCTGCTACTAGATTTTCAACGCTCCTTTAGGACACAGATATTCTGAGCCCTGTAGCGTAATTCTATTACTTGTTAATATCTTCGAATTTTTTTTAGTTTAGTTCTTGTTATTTGAGTTACCGCCTGAGTGAGGTTTAGTATGTTAGCGTTAAGTCGACGCATTGTGAATTTTAGAAGAGTTAATAAAGGTTTCTTTTACCCTTCTGTGTGGTTTCTACACGCATTTCAGTTGTTACACTGCAACATAGACCAGAGGGTCCTACAAGGGTCGCCAACCACTTTACCTTCTACTTTCCCTTTTGTACCAACGTAAAACGACGAGTCTTCAGTTTAGATTATACTTCAATTTTTAACTCACTTGAAATGACGTACGTGAGTTGAGAGCATTTTTTCAGTTTTGCGTGAACATAGTTGCTTAGTTTTAAAAAGATAACTCTTTTCATTTTCACATTTGTAAGCATAAACATTTTATGACATGAGGTCAATTTAAAATTTCAGTATAACAAACCAATTTTAAAAAATAGTTCTGACATACCGTGTTTCCTAATACATTTTCCTAGCCTTTTTACGCTATGTTTTGAAAATTTAAAAAATTTTTGCATAATTTTTCCCTTTCTATATTGTACATAGTTTTTACCTCTGAGAACTAGTTTATTGGTAAATTGTATTCGCTCTATTATTTTTATTTTAATTCAGTGTATTTATTCAATTTTTATTTGCAATTTTGTATTGGCGTTTAATAAATTTCATTTTCCCTTGCAATTATTATTTGAACAGTATTTTGAGCAGATTTTTCGCTAAGTTTACTAGGACAAGGCAGGTCTTCTCACGTTTAAAAAACTTTCCAAACACGTGATTTCACTTTACTTCTGTTGTTTACGTTCCAGTTTACTGTAATCTTATGTATTCGAGTATATGCTGATGTGTGCGATCTTTCAAAATCCGAGGCCGCCCCATTTCTCTTTCGTTCCTTTGATGTTCCTCTTGAGAACTGAAATCAGATTCATACATACGAGGTACCCGTGGGCTTTCCAAGGTGTTAGAGACCGGAGCGGGACGTGTCCAGCTTAGTTACGTCACATATCGCTCAATATCCGTCACATATCGTAATATTTTATTGCTATGTATTGTTATCGGAATGTAAGTTTCTTTGAAAGAAATCATATTGTGATCGTTAACAGTAATTAATGTATGAACTATTTTTCATTTGTTATGTTCTTTCTGTAACCGTGTTCTTCGCAAATTAAATTACTCGCCTAATTTTTCCCTCTCGATTTTAAGATGATAAAATTAGTTAAACAAAGGGGAGAAATGCACAAAGAAATATGGTATTTATTTCACCTTTTTCTTCAAAATGAAAAACGATGCCCATAGTTATGAAAATCAGTTTCCAGATGCCTTGATGATGTGATGTAAAAACACTTCAGTTAAACATTCCATTCCTATTAGGCTCACTATTTCATACCGTCTAGTACAACAAAAAGTTTCGAGAGATGACACAATCAAAAGACGACGCAGTGGGGTAAGGAAATGAGCAGAAATAAATATAGAAAGCGTCTGAAACCTTATTATTGTGTCTTGCTTTATTCTAAAAAGTTATTTGGCGAAAACAATAGCAGTACCAAAAATATATAATGAAACTTCCAGACGGTGTAGAAAATGTGTATAGTCATTTTACGAATAGGTAGATAAATTACTCACTTCAAAGAAAAGGGAAAATATTAGGGATTGAGCAGAAAAAAATTTACGATATATCAGAATACAGACATAGAGTTGCAGTGAGAGTTTCCAACAAAACATTAAGTCAGAAACTTCGTGCAAATCTATTTTACGAATTTTATCTGAAAACAAACAGACTGACTTTAGAACAAGATCTGATCTTCAGAATAAGTTTCTGAAATTTTGAAGCTGTTTTCGTCTTTGGCAACGTTTTAACAACGGGATGAGGCTTATTTTTATACCCACTTTGTACATGGGGGAAAACCGTGAAAACGCCCATGCAGCTAGCCCATTCTCGTGGGACTCAAATCGCGAACCGAACTAGCAGTGTTCATCGGCTTTTACCTCTCGGCCACTGGCAGGGCGACAGATAACAGTTCAAACATTAATTTTTCAGACTGATATTTATTTTAAATAATTCTAATACACTCTGATACTCGCGATTTTCCTGGCTAATGCCGAAGAAGCAGGCCTCGAATAATTGACAAATACGGATAATTGAAATTCAGTTTTCATGCATATTGTAAATGCTTATTAAGAAAATTAGTAATTTTACTTTGTTTTTGAAAACGTTTAAATATATGTCGAATTTCACAGCCTGTCTTTCAAAGTGTTGCTTAATCATTGTATTCGAACCCCTTTTGTCAATGAAGTCAACAGAGCATAGACCAGAGTCATTGCTGTATCGAGAATAATGTAATGACCAGTATCTTTTTTGCTCATGTTTTCAGTATCTCTCGCTCCTTTTCTGTCACGTGACATATGAAACAATATCCGCATCACTCGATCGCTGAAAGCCCGCTTCAGTCGAATCACCATCGACCATTCCTCGATGTTTTCCAGATCGACATTTCCGAATAATTTTGCATTTTCAGTTTTCTGGCATACACCTTCAGTTATTGGCTCGACGTTTTCACAACTAAATAAATCTCCAATTTCTATATAAGGAAGAATCTTTCTCCATGATGGAGCCAGTGTTACTGATTTTACTTTTGATCAAGCTCTAACTACTTTAGCGCATAGCGCTGAGCGTGCGTGTGTGATGTATTTAATGGTTCATCCAATATGCAGTGAACTTCTGATTACCCGATTTTGGATTATCCGTACATGATTACCGCCATTCACGGATGATACGAAAACCGCATAATCCGCAGTCGGATAATCAAGAGTACATTGTACATTGAATTAACCACTAAATTATATACTTGAACAAATTGCGAAAATTTCCCAAGTGGGATAAAACTTGAGAATAAATAATAACAACCTATTCTCTTTCTTTTATTTATTAAATTTTTCGTTGACTCATACAGAAAAAATAATGCGTATATTTGTATGCAAATAATTATAACTCATTTTTTTTGCTGCAAATTTGAACTACAATCACTCGTAGCGTTTCGATTTTGATAAAATTTATAATCATGGGGAAAAATTACTACTAGAAAATATCTTCATCACAAATTGTAGACACACATCGTCAATAAGGTTCTTTTCTTAGACTTGTAGAGACATTAGGTTATTTCGAAACAGGAATCATGAATAATGAGCAACGCCCTTTAGTTCATTTACCCCCCTTTAGTTCGGGTACCACTGTAGAGACAGTAGGAATTTTTGAAGCAGGCTTCGTGAGAAATGAGCAACGCCTTCGCCGGGAATCGAACGACGGACCTCTCGTTTACGCGTCAAGCGTGCTGACCACTACACCACGAAGGCGGGAGGAATACCTTATAGACTTATTAATTTTCAGCTGTTAGAAGGGGGGCTTTTCCCATATGAACGCATTTTCAAACAAAGCGATTTTCTTGTGGCAAAATACTAAATTGAGAATATTTATTTATCTTTATTAATCTTTTGCCGTGCTATTTACTTATCTTTTGTCAAGCGTAAATAAGAGTTAATCAATTTCGTGTCTTCAAATTTTTGAATAAAATTATATCACAGTGTAAATTAATTAGTCCCATTTGTAGATTTTCTGAGGCATTACTCACGTTCGTTTTGGGTAATGAAAATAAGTAAAATTGGATTACAAACTATTAAAATCTTTAAGAATTTTCAAAATTTGTTTCTCCTAATATTAATTAATTCACAGCAAATATACTCGTTGACCGTATAAAACTCGCAGCTCGTGGGCCGCAATTTGAAACTACTGATCTAAAACAGTGTCTCAAACTCAAATTGCTTGCAGGCGATATGCACGATCTGAAAGCAGTTGATGGGCCGATAAGCTTTTTCTACCAAAATGACAAAACAAATTTTCTTAACAAAATTAAATTTAAAATTTTATTTACAAAGAATTCATGAAAACATACATAAAAAGTAATAATAATGAAGCAAAGAAAAAATTTCAATTTATATTTATTTTCTGCTTGAAATATAAAGACTAGCATTTGCAAGAAATTTCTAATGATTACACTTTGTGATTCACACGTATCGACGGGTGCTATATGTTAAATTTTCAGACTGACATTTATTTCAAATGATTTTAATGTGTTGAATAAATCGCTAAATTGCTTGCTTAAACGAAAATTAAATAAATTACGAAAGCTTTCTTAATGGCGCAAAACTTGAGAATATATAATGAAAACCTACTGTTTTTCTTTTATTTATTTATTAAATTTTTCTCTGATGCATGCAGAAAAAATACGTATATTTATGCAGTACAACTCGCTTATGACGAGCCCTGATTTAATGAGAACTCGGATTTAATGAGGAAATCGAAAATACTTGGTTGGTACAATGTTAATTTACAATTAATGGTTATGGAATCATAACTCGCTTTTAACGAGCAAACCCCTGTAATAGAAAACAATATTTTTGTGATTCATAAAATCACATGACGTTCATCTCTCCAGTCATGACTTTCATCTCTCCAGCTCAGCTAATCTTTTCTTGTAAAAATTTCTCTTAACATTCCGAAGTCAACCGAAAGTTAATGATGAGCATAAATTCTGCGAACACGTGACGGCGGTCTTTTTTATCTTGTGGAGTGATCAGGACTGAATTTTTATCATTGAATTCTGCAAGTGTTATCCCGCCTATGGACCAAGGAATCATCAAAAGTTGTAAATAAAACTTTCTTAAGCACTTAATATTGGTGCTTCTCGATAGAAGAGAAAAAATAGGAACAACCTCAATAATGCACATGTACTCGAAACGATATGCTTAATGAATTATGCATGGGAAACTTTGCATCAACATGCAACTATAAATTGCTTCCGTAAGGCTGGACAGGACATTTCTCAAGAGGGGCAAATCACTGAGAAAGAAGAAGTAGACATCTTGGAAAATTTGAAAATGAGTAGAAAACAATTTGAAAATTATATATCTTGTAAGGTTTATCCTAAGCTTTTAACAGTTATCTTTAGTTAAAGTTAATTTCCTATCTTTTCTATTTTCAGCTTACAGTTTCCTACCAGAATGTGTTTTCAGAATCGCGTTTAAGCAAATGAGTAAGAGTGGTATTTAAGTCGATGTTCCACTGACTTCGTTAGAGTTTCTGACTAGCGCGCATTCGCCTTTTGGCTACGTCTCTCTCTAAGCTATTAATATGCTCGGCTGTACTTCAGGCCCCTGATAGCTTTGCCAACTTAATTGAGATTTAGGGACCAACTACTTAGAATCTTGATAGCTTTGGCTATATCTTTTTAGCTAAGCTTTAGTTAAGTTTTAGTTCTTATTACTTTAAGTTTCAAGCCCAAGTGGAGGCTTTGCTGTACGCTCTGAGAAAGGAGCCGACTGTGTTAATTTTTATGTTGAGAAATAAGGGGTAATTAACCCTTCTTTAGGCTTACGTCTCTGTTCACGAACTCAAGCGATTATTCGCTTATCTGTTCACGAGGTTCCTCACATTTAGCTGTTAGATAAAAGTTGGAACCCCACAATCTGTTGACGCCAATGTTATCACTTCTGAGATACCACCTTTTCGGGTCATGAGTCTTCTCCGAAGAATAATAACACAAGAAAGAGACAACAAGACAGTTCAAAGCAAATTAACCAACTTCTTTTATAGGGTATAGAAGTAAAAAATAAATAAAGTTCATATAATATAGTAAGTATGTATGAATTTTTATGGTTTTGTTTCCAGAACCCGTTTTTTCGAGCACTCGCTTATAATGAGCAAATATCGCGCTCTCTTCACGCTCGTTATAACCGAAGTCGATTATACATATAAATAACTATAAACTTTCTTATTTTTTGCTACTGCACCTTATGACTTTTCAGTTTTGATAAAATTTGTAGCCTTGAAGAAAAATTATTTCATCATGAATCGGAGATACTCATCGGTCAATCTGGTTCTTTTTTAGATTTATTAATTTTCAGCTGTGGAAAAACAAAACCCTTCATATATAAATGCACTCCCAAAGAAAGCAATTATTCTTATTGCAAAAATTTATAAATGAAGTTAAGTAATTATCTTTAGGCAAACAGGAAAAATGTTAATCAAATCTTTATCTTCAAATCTTTGCACAAAATTTGTATCACACTGTAAATTAATTACAGTAGGCGACGCTTAATGTGATCACGTTAGTCCAACAGCTATTTTGATAGCTAAAGCTATGATAACAGAATTATAACATTAAATTACGAGAAAAATATTCTTCAAAATAGCAGTCATATTCACTTATTTTAATAAAATACAACAAAAAACATATAAATAAATACTTTCACGCTAAATTAATCAGGAAAATGCAAACAATGCTTTTATCAATTGTTCATAATGTTTTTAAGATATTAGTTTATTTATGACTGTTCATAATATTTCTGGTAATTATTTGAATGATGCTATTCCCTTAATCTGAATATTAGGAAGACATCTTCGTTAACTGGAAGAGAACATGCAAATGTAAAATACACTGGCCAAAATAAATTAAGAGAATTTGCATATTTTATCGAATCGCATGAAAAGAACTGAACTGAAGGAAAAACCACTGCTTCTAGATAAAAATGCAAGTCTTGTACAGCAAATACGTAAGCGTACAGTGTGTAGGCGAATCCAGCAGAAAAACAGGCTTTATAAGAGCGTGGATGAGGATAAGACGAATTCCGTCCGCTAGCATACCTCGGCGAATTTCTTGGTGTTATCTTGCAGCAATCGGTTAGATTCATATCGGAA
>KK121432.1:311589-358745 GCA_000611955.2 Stegodyphus mimosarum
TTAATATATAATTTAGACTAACGTGGGAAAGTTCTTATAGGATCTTCTTATAGGATACTTGTTTAATATATACATTTAGACTAACATGGGAAAGTTCTTATAGGATCTTCTTATAGGATACTTGTTTAATATATACATTTAGACTAACATGGGAAAGTTCTTATAGGATCTTCTTATAGGATACTTGTTTAATATATACATTTAGACTAACGTGGGAAAGCTCTTATAGGATCTTCTTATAGGATACTTGTTTAATATATAAAGGGAAAGTTCTTATAGGATCTTCTTATAGGATACTTGTTTAATATATACATTTAGACTAACGTGGGAAAGCTCTTATAGGATCTTCTTATAGGATACTTGTTTAATATATACATTTAGACTAACGTGGGAAAGTTCTTATAGGATTTTCTTATAGGATACTTGTTTAATATATACATTTAGACTAACGTGGGAAAGTTCTTATAGGATCTTCTTATAGGATACTTGTTTAATATATACATTTAGACTAACATGGGAAAGTTCTTATAGGATCTTCTTATAGGATACTTGTTTAATATATACATTTAGACTAACGTGGGAAAGTTCTTATAGGATCTTCTTATAGGATACTTGTTTAATATATACATTTAGACTAACGTGGGAAAGTTCTTATAGGATCTTCTTATAGGATACTTGTTTAATATATACATTTAGACTAACGTGGGAAAGTTCTTATAGGATCTTCTTATAGGATACTTGTTTAATATATACATTTAGACTAACGTGGGAAAGTTCTTATAGGATCTTCTTATAGGATACTTGTTTAATATATACATTTAGACTAACGTGGGAAAGTTCTTATAGGATCTTCTTATAGGATACTTGTTTAATATATACATTTAGACTAACGTGGGAAAGTTCTTATAGGATCTTCTTATAGGATACTTGTTTAATATATACATTTAGACTAACGTGGGAAAGTTCTTATAGGATCTTCTTATAGGATACTTGTTTAATATATACATTTAGACTAACGTGGGAAAGTTCTTATAGGATCTTCTTATAGGATACTTGTTTAATATATACATTTAGACTAACGTGGGAAAGTTCTTATAGGATCTTCTTATAGGATACTTGTTTAATATATACATTTAGACTAACGTGGGAAAGTTCTTATAGGATCTTCTTATAGGATACTTGTTTAATATATACATTTAGACTAACGTGGGAAAGTTCTTATAGGATCTTCTTATAGGATACTTGTTTAATATATACATTTAGACTAACGTGGGAAAGTTCTTATAGGATCTTCTTATAGGATACTTGTTTAATATATACATTTAGACTAACGTGGGAAAGTTCTTATAGGATCTTCTTATAGGATACTTGTTTAATATATACATTTAGACTAACGTGGGAAAGTTCTTATAGGATCTTCTTATAGGATACTTGTTTAATATATACATTTAGACTAACGTGGGAAAGTTCTTATAGGATCTTCTTATAGGATACTTGTTTAATATATACATTTAGACTAACGTGGGAAAGTTCTTATAGGATCTTCTTATAGGATACTTGTTTAATATATACATTTAGACTAACGTGGGAAAGTTCTTATAGGATCTTCTTATAGGATACTTGTTTAATATATACATTTAGACTAACGTGGGAAAGTTCTTATAGGATCTTCTTATAGGATACTTGTTTAATATATACATTTAGACTAACGTGGGAAAGTTCTTATAGGATCTTCTTATAGGATACTTGTTTAATATATACATTTAGACTAACGTGGGAAAGTTCTTATAGGATCTTCTTATAGGATACTTGTTTAATATATACATTTAGACTAACGTGGGAAAGTTCTTATAGGATCTTCTTATAGGATACTTGTTTAATATATACATTTAGACTAACGTGGGAAAGTTCTTATAGGATCTTCTTATAGGATACTTGTTTAATATATACATTTAGACTAACGTGGGAAAGTTCTTATAGGATCTTCTTATAGGATACTTGTTTAATATATACATTTAGACTAACGTGGGAAAGTTCTTATAGGATCTTCTTATAGGATACTTGTTTAATATATACATTTAGACTAACGTGGGAAAGTTCTTATAGGATCTTCTTATAGGATACTTGTTTAATATATACATTTAGACTAACGTGGGAAAGTTCTTATAGGATCTTCTTATAGGATACTTGTTTAATATATACATTTAGACTAACGTGGGAAAGTTCTTATAGGATCTTCTTATAGGATACTTGTTTAATATATACATTTAGACTAACGTGGGAAAGTTCTTATAGGATCTTCTTATAGGATACTTGTTTAATATATACATTTAGACTAACGTGGGAAAGTTCTTATAGGATCTTCTTATAGGATACTTGTTTAATATATACATTTAGACTAACGTGGGAAAGTTCTTATAGGATCTTCTTATAGGATACTTGTTTAATATATACATTTAGACTAACGTGGGAAAGTTCTTATAGGATCTTCTTATAGGATACTTGTTTAATATATACATTTAGACTAACATGGGAAAGTTGTGTATCTTGTGCATAGATGAAAAGTGGGAAAATATGTGATGCAATTTTGAAAAAATATTTATTGTATTAAATTGCCTATATCATGAACAAAATGTACTTTTATTTAACTGAATCAGATTGCTCAAAAGTAAACAAATAACAATCTTAAGAACTGCATCTATTGCTTTTAAATTGCTTAGCTTATTCTTCAGTAGCTGACATATTAAATTTCAAAGATAAATATCAAATTTTTCCACAGCAACAGACTTGAATGAAAAATAAAAAAACGCATTAAAATAAAATATCGCAAAATTGCGTTTCAAGATTAATTGCTTTTTGGGCTAAAAATTTCTTGTTGAAGGTATAAGGTATTTCTCCCGCCTTCTTCACATGCCTTCCTGGTGTGGTGGTCAGCACACTCGGCGCGTATTCGAGAGCTCCGTGGTTCGAGTCCCGGCGAGGGCACTGCTCCTTTTTCCCTTCTCCTGCTTTCAAAAAATGCCTAATGTCTCTACAAAGTAAAGTGGCCAAATAAAGTTAAAATAGATTATAAAAATAGTTAAGTGTCAGAAAAATGTCTCTAAGTTAGGGATGATGTCGCTAAACATCGTATTTACAATTTTAGTCAGCTTTTTAAAATTAGGTTAAAAAAACAGCCTTAGTTCGGCTTACACTTTGAATAAGTCTATTGGGTTTGAAGATGATGAGACAAAGGTCCCTTTTCTTCAGGAGCAAGAAAAAAATCTGCGGGCATTTTTTTCCCTGCTCCTTAGGGGGAAACAAGTGTCCTGAAAATATCTGCCCCAAACTGGTGTTGCTTTTTTGCTTAATTTTAAAATTTATATTTGTATATTATCTTCTAGGGAATAAGGGTTGCCTTCCGAGTATTAAGATTATAGTATCGGTCAAATAATTTCCAGAAATGTCATGAATAATTCTTAAATGAAATATTGTCTTAAAGACACTATAAACGGTTCTTAAACAAAAGTTTACATTTTTCTAACTAAAATTCTGCGAAAGTACTTATTTATATGTTTCTTGTTTTCATTCCTTGCAGCAATGGCGCAAGAGAATTTTTTGAATTTTTAAAATTTTTTTAATTTAATTTACTTTGCTATTTTCTTGTTGTATTGATGCAGCTAAATTCCGTAACTGTTATGAAGGATTTTTTTCTTTTCATTGTTCATTGTTATCATTCGATTAATGTTGTCTAAATAGCCGTAGTCAAACGTGATCACATTTGGCGGCTCCTACTGTAGCGCAACATATTAATTTACACATCACATTTATGAAATGTCGAACTGGAAATACATGAAATCGGCTACAGACAAACTAACGATACGTAACGCTTGTGTAGTGTCAGCTGTTAGCATTCTAGATAAAAATATATCGTAAGAGTTATGATATGATATGAGGGACGCAGCCCGACCTTCCTGGTAGACTTCACGTCGCCCTATGGCTTTTTTGCGGGCTGCCACAGAGCAAACTAGAAACAACACCTCCAACACACACATACACACACCCAAAAAAAAAGACGCGAAGAACGTAATTAAAAAACAAAATTCAAATCAAAATACCCACTGCAAGCTTATCATGATTAATTTTCTCCATCAGTTTCCTGGCAAATTTTTCCAGTCTTTTAAAATCATTTAAAATATCATATATATTAAAAACATCATTTTTCTTAATGCCATTCCTGATATCAGTAAAATATTTGCATGTTTCCACATAATGCTGCGCAGTGCCCGGTTATTTACAGATATCAGAGAGGTCAGACTCTTGCAATTTAAACCTTTTAAAATAGACAGGAAAACTGCCGTGACCTGTAATGATTTGGCTAACGTCAGTGTCTGAATAACATAAACCTTTTTGAAGTTAAACAAATTTCATATAATCTTTATTTCGATCAGACCTTTCCCACTCCTCTCTCCATTCATCATAAATATAATTTTCCATAATAGTCACAGCTTTCCTTGTGCATCAGTATCACGAGCATTAACATCGGTACTTGCCTCCTTGGCCAGTGCCAAGGAGGCAATAATGGCCGCCCTCTCATTTCCAAAATGTCTAACGTGTGCCTTCACCCAATGAAACACAATATTTTAATCTTCTCTCAATTCTTTATATAATTCTCTAATATCTGCTATTAAAGGATTGTCTTGATCAGGTCGTGAGAGAGCTTGAAGAACTGTCAGACTGTCAGAATAAATATATATATCATACTTCCCTTTAAGATTCTTCTTAATCCATTTCAATGAATAAAAAATAGCTATAGCTTCCGCTTGATAAACTGAGTTATAAATATTGAGTTTAAATTTATTATTCTCAATCTCTGTTTCATAATAATATATAACATATGCGAAAGCAATGGCGTCTCCCAGACCTGACTCGTATGTATAAATGTCAATTTCTCCTATTTTTGGAGCATCCAAATAATAATTGATTCACCCTAATGAAATAATAATTCTTTCATTAGGGTGAATCAAATTAAAATCAAATTTTTCAAAAGCATTTTCAAAGCACACCGTGTTACAATCTCCATACAATTTAAAATCAATGTTTCCTGTTCTTAAACGAAATTTATCTTAATAAAAAATAACTAATTTATAGAGAGGGGGCACACCGGCCAGGATACAAACAACCTCAGTAGAGGTTATTCTGAAACATCTCATAAGCATTAGTAACCAAGCTCTCTGCATTGTGTCCAGTTTCATACGAAGTCTAACCAGCTCCTCCGCCCGGCAACCCCTTGCGCCTATACCATACATAATTCGAGGAATCATAACAGTCTCGTAGATTGACCTTATTATGGCATTTTTCACAGACAGAATTTCATTGGGGAAATTCCTTCTGTAATAATTTAAAATATATTGATTTTTTATCAACCATATTAAAATGTGAAATAAAATTTAATTTATCGTCCACAATATTCTCCAAGATATTTAATTAATATATCACACCAAGATATTTAATTTTTTTTCTAAACTTTATTTTTTGATTCTTATATTTCAACCTTGGTTTTCGTATATGTTTTCCGGCACGGGGAAAGAACACAGCATATCAAACTTTAATCCTTCTTTTTCTCCCCAATTCTCTAATTCCAGAATCAATTCACTAAAATAGCCTTCGATTATTTCCAAAGTTTTACCATTTATAAGCACCAGAAGGTCATCAGCATAGACTAACAAACGTATATTTTCAGGAAAATGTCTTTTCAATAAATCATTTGTAATGAGGTTCCAGTAAAGAGGAGCATTAGAAGACTCCTGAGGGCAGCCCTTGCTAGAATCAATCATTATAGATTGATCATCTTCATTCTCATGAACCATCTTCCTTTTATTAAAATAATCTATAATAAATTAAAATAATATATAATAATGTTTAAAATATTCCTTGGTATCTTCAATTCAAGTAACTTGACAAGGAGTGACGGCCAACGAATGGAGTCAAATGCTCCTGTCACATCAAAAGAGACGACCACCACACATGATCTATCTTTTTATTATCTCTTATACAATCATAATAACATAATATAATACATCCTCTGTGCGGCGCAAAAACCATATTGATTAAAAGACATAAATTTCTTCTTTTTTGTACAATATTGCAAGCGATTTACAATCAATTTGGCCAGCACCTTTCCCATCACCTTCAAGAGACATATTGGCCTCATTCTATCATTACTTTTAGGTATGAGAACTAATTTTGCAATCTTCCAAACCTCAGGAAAGAGACCATATAACAAATACTTATTGTATAAATGCTGGAAAAAGCTAGGATAAAACTCAAACAACATCTTTACTATGCCCGCGTGTATACAGTCCAAACCGGGAGAGCTTCTTGTACGAAGCTGTGTAATAGCCGTCTGTATCTCATCCAAGATGAATTCTTTACCATCGGCATTACATTCATTAATTTTTTCTAACATAAAATCAAAATTATTCTGAATAAGGATACTAGTTTCTAAGATCTCATCTAAAATTTCCCTTTTCACATCCTTTATATTTGTTTGTCGATTACAGTCAGGCCTTTTCAACACTGTTCCTATTTTTAACTTTTTGAGTTGCGTGTTTAAAAAAAAATCCGCAGTTCCTTCTATGAATTCTAATTTCTTTCGAAATGCATCTCATCTGATAGGATTTTCTCAGTGATCGAACTCTTCTCTTCAACCTAATTAACTTCGGTGACCACCAAGAGATTTTATTATCTTGTCTTTTTTTAATACGAAGCAATTTATTTGTATGCAGTACAAGATCTTTCTTCATCTCCAAAATAATTTCATCCAAATGGGACTTAGTACTAGCTCTTATAATTCTCTCCTGATAACTCATAATCTTTCTTACTTTTCATTTTTACACAAAATCTGATACGAATTTAATTCCTCGTAATAGTACAAGAACTACTTTCTGTATATACAATTCCATCCTCATCTAAAACCAAATCTTTATGGTCACTAAGAGACAATTCATCTGAAATAATAAAATTATAGTCTGGAACACTTATATTTGAACAGCCGATCACCAAGTCAGTATATCCAACTCCAACTGCAGGTGAAAAAGTGGGGACAGAATCAAAACTATTGAATAATAAAAGATTTCTATATAAAATGAAGTCGTTCACTAAAACTCTTCTCATATCAACCGATGCAACTCACCAAGTAAAATGCTTTGCATTAAAATCTCCAAAAATTAAAAATTTTGTATATAAATTTAAAATATCATCCAATTCAAAGAGATATAAATTTATGTCTTCTGCTGGGGAAAAGTAAACACACACAACTGAATATGACTCTTTATCACTATTAATTGTTATAGAGGTGATAACATCTAAAGAATAATCCGCATTAAAATTAATATCCCGATTGACGACAATAATGACCATTCTCCCACAATTTCGATGAACAACTCTCCAATTTTTATTACTATATGCAAGGGCGCCCTCAATGCAATATGGGTCTTGAATCAAAATAACGTCTGGGGTCTTAGTCAAAATTTCATCAATCGCAGAGAGCTATATGGCAGCTGCTTGACAATGATTCAAATTAATGCTTAAAAACCTCATTAAATAAGGCACAAAAAACTGTATCCAATAAAAATTTTAAATTAAAATTTAATTTAATCTGAAAGACGCATAATGGTAAAATCTTTCCTAAACCAATATAAATTAAAATTAATCAAGCCAGGAAAAATTGAAGCAGAAACAAATCCGAAGTAAAATTTATACAGTGAAACTCAAGCATGCATCCCGCGGCGAGATATTAAATTAGTAAAACTAACATATAAGGACCCATAGTTAAAAACTCATAGGTTCATAAATTCATATGTTCCGTAATATATTTTATTTCTCTCGTAAAAACTGGACATTCCTTTGAAATAGCTTCGTGCCCATCATCTGTATCCATTTTATTCCTTGAGTTAAAATTTTTACAATTAATACATTTTTAAAATTTATTTTTACAATCTTTGGCTTAATGAGGACCTGAACAGGTGTGACGAACAGTTTCATTTTTGCATAAGCGTTTAATATGGCCAAAACGAAGGCAGTTTGTCGGTTAAAAAAACAATCTGGCAGGGTAAGACTTCCACTCTACCATAATTATCTCCTTTTGAAAAATCTGGGCTTCACAGATTTTATCCACATGGAAGACTCGATGAGAAGTAAGCTCCTTTCCCCTTTTAACTGTATAAAAAAGAAATCTAACACATCCCCCATCACAGGAGCAGTCTTGTTTCAAACTGTCTAAAAATATTTCATTTTCAATCCAACTCAACTGTCGTAAGGGTTATGATTACTTCGTTAATGATTAGCGATTTAAATATCATACGAACCATAGCACACAAAAAATTGTTCTGGGATCTAAATAAGATAAAGCGAAAAGAGAAAAACAAAAATTAAATTTGAAGTAATCCAGATTTTAACATTCCACTACAGGGTTTGTTAAGGTTTTTAAGTTGTCGCTGAACTCGCAGTTTACCATCTGCTCTTGGATTAACTTTTGTTAACACAACTTCTCTTCTCTTTTTAACTGAGTAATATTAAACATCATTTGCTTCACACTTACGCCACATAAAATTCAACAGGAAAATCACTAAATTTTTAAAAGCACAATATGTTTAGAGTTCTTGATAGAGTGAGTGTTGGCATACATTGTTTTATATTTGCTAAAACATATTCCGATTGGCTAAAGCACTATTCTAACCAATGAGGAAATTCGTAATCTTAGGGAGGGATGATTTTTTCTTTTATTTACTTGTCAGGTATTTAATTTTAGTTTATGTATATAAAAAAATGACTTTTATTCAAGTTTTGATAAATAATTTTTCTTGTATAAGTTATCAAACACGTTAAAAAAATCTTCTAAATCTAAATAAATGTATATTTTTTTTAGTTTTGGAGAGGAGGGAAATGATTTTCTAGCAAAGGTGAAACGGATGCATGGGGAAAAAAAGTTTGAGAACCATTGCATTAGAACTTTTCCTTGCCATTGATTGGTAGAATATGATATAACAGGTTCAAGTAGAAGCTAGGCCAAGATCCCTGTATTACTTCAAATGGTTGAGGTATTGTTAAAACCAGCTAACTTTTAAAATTCCACCCCAGTTTTAAGGAAGAACACTTCGGGTTGGCAAGAATGTCTTCCAACCCTCTTTCCCCCCCCTTCAACCTCTTTAGCGGACTTTCGGCTCACCGTGTATTTTGAATGTCCCCTTCCCACGTAGGCACTATACGCTATATCCGAGATTCGAACTCAGGTCCATCGGCAAGGCAGTCAGCGTTACCATCCACTATGGCTGGGCAGCAATATGATATAGCAATGAACTTTCCTCTAAGCATGTCCAACCTTTAATCTGACCTCATAATCGGATGCAGATTTGCCAAAAATCTTAAAAATAAACTTGGCAGTAACGTAGGGCAGACCGTATTGCGTTGTAATAAATATACTGTAAGCATTTGTTTCCCTTGAGGCTTATACACGGAGTAAATGATTGCATTATTCCATTTACGTCACTATTCTGTCGAACGAAAGATTATCAGTAAACAAGAGTTACGCGTTTTTGCATCACCTAACCAATCTTCAAGCCATTTATTTAATCTTAGCTAACTACGATCAGGCGCTTACGATTTTTTCTAGCTTGTACTTGCCATGAGGTTAGGCATCATATTGCGTCACTTCTATCATGCACTTTTTTGTGAGGCTGATTTTTTTAATTGATATTTACTTTAGTCTATTCATCAAAATGCATAACATCAAGACACTAAATACAACCTAGGAATTCACCCGTAAAAATACGATATGGCATGCAGCTATTGACATTACGCTACCACGTATTTTTTATGAGGTATTTCTGTTAAATCTGTAGCGAATTATTGCAAATCTGCGCCAAACTAATTTTTCTTCCCTAGTTTTAAATGGTTGAGCAAAACTGAAACCAAATTATCTGGGATCTTGACGACATTTCTCTGTCACTTGGCAACTGTTATAATTTATTTTGATCTTATTTGGAATTGATCTTTCATTCGGCGACTTTATTTTAGTTAAAAAATTATTCTCTAATAATTTGATCCTATTAACCGACTTGATGATCAAATCGAGTGACGTAATTCTCATGTTTTCATATGTAAATAGACAGAACTATTAGTAAATCGAAAATATTATCCGAATGGTAATATTAACCGCGATAACATTAAGCGGCGTCTGTTGTAATAATAAGTAAAAGAAATCGCTTACTTTACTAATTAGTAACAGAATAAATTTGCAAGAAAAAAGAAATATCATCTTACATTTTGCTGAACGACAACGCTCCGTGGTGGATAAATATATTTTAATTTGAGCAGCGGCAACACATTTCTTTCAGATCTCGGACTTTGTTGATAAAATTTGGAAGAATATATTTTGCGTTTCGGCAAGCGGCACCGCATTTCTTTTATATCCCTGATTTTCTGATTAAATTTTAAAAATAAATATCTTAAGCTATACCCAACAGATTTATCAACAGATAAAACTTTTATATCGCTTAGTTTTTAAATAAAAATTCCCTAAATTCGCAAAAGGTATGAAATAAATAAAAAATTAATTCGAAATTGGGACTTCGAGCTGCACATGTTCACCTGGAATACTAGGTGTGTTCAAAACTTTTTGATTTTATGTGCCGCCATTTTCCACAACGTGGCTAAATTCAAAAGACAAATATCTCGCATTCTGCAAAATGGTAATACGCTTCTTTTATATTGCTGATTTTTCTGATTTATTTTGAAACATACATATCTTACATTTTGCTGAATGGCAACGCAAAGCGTTTAAATCCTGAATTTTTCTTCGAAGTGCTCACATTCGAGTGAAGGACAAAGTGTATTCATAATATGGTAGGCCTGGGTGCTTCCATTCGACAACGCGAGAAACGTACGTGCACTGCGCAGCGCGACTTAGGATACGGATTAGATTTATATATAGCATTGTTCTAATATAGATATTCTGACACAAAATCTTACTTTTTCTGAAACGACATGCCAATGTTTTTTCATATTTCTATTCTAAGACTCAAATTATGCCAAACTGGCGAATTTTGTAAAAATCGCATTAGTAGTTTTTAAAAAATTAGCTCTTAAAATTTGAGCTCCTCCATGTTAATTGAATTTCGTATATGTTTATTAATCTCTCTTTTTTTATTAAACTTATTTGATGCTTCCTTTAACATTTCGAAATTTAGGTTCATTCCAAATAAAATTCTCCCATTTTTTATGATTTATTTTTTTAATTTGTGTTCTTAAATAATTATTATAAATTTTTCGAAAAAAACTTTGAACCAAGCACCGTACTGTTTAACAACTGAGTAATTATTATAAAAGTTTAGTTAAAATGCTTTTCGAAGAAATGTGTTTTCTCATGCTACGTCATATGCAATTTTCGTCATTCAAATTCTGAAAATGAAGCCATTTTAAAACAGCTCGTTTGACTATTATTTCTTTCATTTTCTAACTGGATGGTGAAACACCTGCGATAAGGCTGCAACAGATAAATATAACTATGTCTTATTTGATACACACGTGCGTGTGCCAGAACTTCGGTACACATGCACTTCATGTGAAAAGTATTCAGATATATTTCAGACTTTTGTTAATTGCGTGTATGAAAATAGAACTGAAGAATTTAGTAATACATAAATAAGAAATTACGGAAATTTATAAATATGCTGTATAATCATACGTACTATATTACAGACAACGTATTCTACCCCAGCTTTTGAGCTCAGAGTTCTGAAAATTAAAAAACAAAATTCCTATAATTTCTCCCTTTTTCTATTCTCTATAGTTTTTCTTTATAGAGACTAGTTTTTAGGTAAATTGTATTCCTTTGATGATTTTAGTTTTATTCAATGTGTTCAATTTGTATTTGCAATTTTGCACTAGCATTTCATCCATTTTAATTTCCCTTGCATGTATTATTTGAAACGTATATTCTACAGCTTCTGTGTTAAACTTTCCGCACGTGGCAGGTATTCTCACATTTAAGAAACTTTCCAAACATATTATTTCATCTTACTTATTTTATTTATGTTCCAGCTCACTAGTGCTGATTTCCATTGTTCAGCCTAACCTACTGCTGATTTTTCCGATCTCCGTTTCATTTGATATGTTTTTACTGCAATGGCATTCTTCGTATGTTCTTACTGCAAGGGCATTCTTCGTAAATTAAATTTCTTGCAAAATGTTCTCCTCTATACGAATTTCGGACTATAAAATTAGCTTAAAGAAAGGGGGAAAGTACGCGTAGAAATACGGTATATGAAATGCTAAAACTTTCATTCTGTTTTAAGCCCCTCATTTCTAATGATATTCTTTTCGTTATAATTTATAATTTGTTTTCCATTAATTACTACATTATTTTTAAAATAATAGCTTTCACTTTTTCTGCCGAAGATCATTCACTTTATTTAAAAATAGTTGCCTGCGCTGTCAGCAACCTAAAATACTTATTATAAAAAGAGAAAATATATACTGGTATCGCTCTTAAAATATATACTGGTATCTGTTTCTTTCCTTCTGACCTTCTCATCAATATTTATATTATTTTTCGGTATGCTATTTTATTTTTCTGTAAATGTTGGTAATACTTGTAATAGCTAAAATATCGACTGCTGCATTTTATTTTGCTTTGGCTTTTATTGAAGTATTTGATCGTAGGGGACACAATGGTCTTTCTGTAGCAGTCATCCTATGTATTGTTTCTGAAGTAATTTTTTTTTTCGATTTGTACTTAAGCTACGAAACTTGATAACCTATCTCTACGAACAACGGTTGAAATAAAGAAATAAATAAGCTTAAAGCTATAATAGAATAGACTGGAAGGATTATATACAATGACTACTGAAGAACTTTCTCATCAATTATTAGAATTTACTCACTAACCCAAGAGTCCAGCTAGGCAAGACTGCTGCAGCAGGTATTTTTAACCTTTTGCTTGCACTTACGCTTTTTCAGCGAATGGTTTTCTTCATCGACCTTCCTTACATTTTTTTCTATAATACATAGTGTTGCGTTCTATGGGTTCGTGGATTTGGAGTAATTGATAACACCTGATGAAGAATCAAAACACAATTTATTCCCCAGTAATCACTATTACACAGGATAATTCCAAAAACATGTTCACACTCGTCGAAAAACTACGACAGACACGCTGAAACAATCAGCAGCACAGCCTTCAGGATATAACGGTGGACACAGCTTCACGGCAAAGCACTAAAGTACAAAAGTACAGCTGCCGACTCGGTCGATCGCTATCAAGCTAACCTCTGAGCTCAAGACACTGCTTGCTTCCCGAACATGCAGGGTATACATAGCTTTAACCTACCTTCGAGAATATTCCCCAGAAAACCACTAGTAATGCGTTCTACAATGTTTAAGCTCTGTCTATGGCATATTCCCAATTTTATTGCCAAATGGCCGATTTTTCGCTAAATCTGGCAACCTTGTCATTCCTTTCCATTTTCTGGCAAACTTAAGCCCGCCGTTGACTAACGCTGTTCAGCCTGCAGACATATAAACGAACATTTAAATAATGGTTAAAATTCTTTCATAAATCTGAATGAGGCGATTGCAGTAGCAAAAGTGATAACAAAAGTGAACTATAGAAACACTTCGAAAGACTTGTTCTTTGAATGGGAGCTAGACACAAGTCTTTTTCAGATTTTGGAGCATTTAATGAATAGTTGCGATAAATATATTCAGCAATAAGTTCGCTGCTACCATCTTTTACAGAGTTATTAGTTGATAAATGTTTGCTTCCTGGCAAAGCATGGGCAGTACTCGCGACTGTGTGTGCGGAATAAAGAAATGTAAAATCAGACATTTTAAGGCTTTCCAGCGGTTAGTCGAAAGAAGAGTGTGGAGATACTCAGTTCGCACATCTTTGAGTCAAACTTGGATGGAGCTGCGTAAAGCCATGTCACTATAATCAGAAGAACCAAAGCCATTTGATAAGGACATTCCCCGCCCCACCGATGGTTGCGTAAAAGCATTCCGCATTCAAGGCTTCGGCAGTATAGCCATCTTTTCAAAACTGCTGACCCGGAATTTTAAATTATGCAGAAAACAAAAAAATTACGTTTATTTATTTATAGTGAGATGAAAATAAATATTTTTATTACTATATTTAATACATATTATATTATTATTTATTAGACGTATTGTTATTATATTTATTTATTATTAATTAAAAATATTGAATTAATTAATAAGGTAATTT
Source organism: Stegodyphus mimosarum (assembly GCA_000611955.2). Taxonomy (NCBI): domain Eukaryota; kingdom Metazoa; phylum Arthropoda; class Arachnida; order Araneae; family Eresidae; genus Stegodyphus; species Stegodyphus mimosarum. The sequence continues at coordinate 325,853 of KK121432.1, forward strand.
TAAAAAATTAAACACTGAAAAACTGAAATTATATCACTTAAACAAAAGGCTTGACAAAAATTCTGAATTTTACCCCTTTAAATTATTAACTTTCTTTAATTTATACATTTATTAAACAGAAAATAATATAAATAAATTTTTAGAAATTTATTGACTTACCGTGAATAATTAAAATAGAAATTAAAAACTTATAAACTGAAACTGCCAATTTTCCTTGATAATATTTGCAAGTTAGAAATTCAAAATTACATTTTCTGTCACGTCTTGCCTTGGGATGAGCTGGATGGATGTGAAGTTATGTTCATTATCCGTTGAAAAAATACTCGCAAATATTTTTCCAAATTTATTTTTATTTCATCATAATTTCACAATTTCTTTGAAAACATGACAAATTAATAGTTAATCAGGACCATCAATCTAAACACCGGCTTGGTGGCAACCATGAGCTTTGGTATAAGCTGAGGTTAACAGTTTAAGAAAATATATGTTCAGAAAGCAAAATTAGGAAGTGTGTAAAAAATAGGAAAAAAAAGGAAGTGTGCGGGGCACCAGTATTTCACCAATAATTTTCAGATAAGCCACATCCCACTAAGTGTACGGCTCTGTCCCAATTTTGACAAAGAATACCCAAGATGACGGATCCAAAAGTCTTCCACCCCACCTTCTCTTACCGCCAACTTGTTGACAGAGCTTTTGGCTCGGTGCCCTTCATGCCACATGCGCGTCCCACGAGTGGCCGAGTGGTTAAAGACTACTGATTACTGGTAATTCGTCTCCCTTTCGAACCCATATGAACAAGCTAAGCCCGTGTGTAACGTGAATCTGTGTCAGTTTCCAAGAAGGTATCGCTTCGCCATATCCAAGTAACTAACTAACCCCATATCGAGACACACTCTACACTAATAAACGTCCATGTTTTTTTGGTATTCGAACCACTGATATAATGTCATTATATCAGTGATTCTCCCCTTTTTCTGCTCTATGCACCCTTTTCACCGTTGCTAGACGATCACACTCTCTTCTCCTTTCAAAACTCGGAAAATGCACGTACGTTTATTTAATTTAAATTATTTTTAATGTAAAATGTTGACTGCATTCCCCTCTGAAACTGTGAAACTCACCCTAGGTTGAGAACCCTTCACTTAGCAAGCTATTAAAAATATTAATATGCAATAAAAATTGAAAAAGTATATAAAAAATTTTAGGTTTACAAGTTAAAAAAATTAATTTCACAATAAATTAAACCAAAAAAAAGGTGTATAAAATGTTGATAAATACCAAAAATTGAATAAATTTGTCTTTGTATTTATAAAAAAAATTAAATACTTAGAAGATAAATAAAAAAAATGGCTGACAGTATTTCCCCATTGAAACTGTGAAATTCCTCCGCCCCCTGGCGAGATTCATCCATTGTTGAGAATTCTTTTTCTTATCAAGACGCAGTGAAAAAGAATTGCTAACTAAAATTTTCCTGTTTAGAATTCATTCCATGTTTTTATCGGGTGAATTATACAGTCAAAACCATTTGGCATACCGTGTTTTACATTAAATTTACGTTGTGTAACTGATGGGAAACGGCAACAAATGTAAAAATAAGCAGGTTATTGAAAACATGAGGAACTTACGAGGACTTGCTAATGAAAATTACCAGTTAGCCGGTAATTGGTTTCGAATGCACAACGCACGCAATCGAAAGAGGGAAGGAAAAATCGATTATTTCTCTGCAATGAATCTTTTGTTTATGAGCTGATATTGGGAGGGAAGAAATTCTTGGAAATTGTTCGTTCAGCTTTCTCGGTACTTTTTACTTACTTTGGCTGTTTTCGCAGCTGTTTAATAATTGCTAACATCCAAAAATATCAGATGCCATGGAAAACGTTGTTCTTTCATTTTCAAATCAATTATTTTCTATTATTTGACACACTCATTTTATTAAAACAAGGTATCAATTTTTTTTACCTTGTTTAATAAATACAAGGTATTTGTATTTATTAAACAAGGTAAAAAAAAGACGCGCTTGAAATGATCGTGGTTAATGTTAGCATTTGGTTACTGTTATCGAATCGCTGAAGTTATGCCCGTTTGTACACGAAAACATGGAAAATGCATCGTTTATCGCGATCAACAACTCGGTTAATGCTATGAAAGTTTTAAGAATATACTTTTCAAAAGTAAGAAAAATGTCAAATAAAATGTGTGATCTCGAAGATAGATTATAAACATTGTTAAGTGACAAGAAAACTCATCAAATAAGGAATTAAGTCGTCAAAAAGCTTGGTGATGAGGGATGATCTCCAAGTATGAACAGTAAGAGTACAGCATTGGTCAAATAATTTCTAAAAAAAGTTATGATTAGTTCGTAAATCAAGTTTTGCATTAAAAACATTATGAATGATTCGTAAACAAATTTTTGCATTTCCTCAATAAAAATATTGTGAAAATACTTGCTTATATTTTTTGGTTATATTTACATCTAATTAGTTAAATTCCATTGTTGTTTTGAAGGATGTTTTTTTCTCGTTGTTTAATGTCATCTTTCGGTTAATATTATCAAATTAACCATAGACAAATATGATCACATTAAGCGGCACCTTCTGTAAAATATCTTGTTGCTTTTCTTAAGTCCCTAAAGCAAACAAACCAATACATAATTACGCGCGCGTATATGAAAAAAAAATGTTGTGCAGTAGAGTTGGCACTATAACTTTGCTCCGTTCTATTCCAATTTTAATGGACAGCGCTCCAGAAGGAATGACAGAGTTCTAGTTCTCGTATCTTTCTTCCTCTCTCCAGTCTTTCAAGAGAGCTTTCAGGTCAAAAGAATTTATCAAAGCCTCCCAGATGACATAGTGGTTAGTGACCTGGCTCCCGAGTTCGAATCCGGAGAAGGAAAATGGGTGTTATGTCTGCGGCACGGGGACATTCAACATACATGGCGAGCCGAAAGCCCTCTCAAGTGATTTGGTGATAAGAGAAGAGGGATGGAACACCCTGAGACCCGTCCTCCGGGGTACTGTCCTTCTAAACTGTGACGGAACTGAACAAAGTTGCACTGTCATCTTTATAGTGCTTAAGGCTCATGCCAGCGACCAAAGCAGTCTTGCACTTCTTGTCACAATAAGATTCGTAGGCTTGTCTGATTAGGTCAGAGAAGTCACATTATCCACAACAATAACTCAAACTCTTAAATATTTCAGTACCCTTAAGTACTACAATCATAAACGTTCATAGCGTCACTAGTGGCCGAATGGGTAGACACAGTCTTATACATCCTGCCAAAACAAAATTCGTCGGCTCTTTCGGATTAGGTCAGAGAAGTGAGATCAGCCACAGCAACGATGTAATACAAACTTTTAAATATTTCAATACCCTTAAGTATTGCAATTATGTGGCCACCAGTGCTTGAATGGGTGAGTCCACTGAAATTTGTTGTCGAATGGGCTCACATCTCAGCGAATGAGCTGGCTGCAACGCCCTAAATCATTATTTTTAATAAATATTGGATGCGGGGAGTACGGTGGGATTGCACGATGTACCCTAATAGGTAAACTCTAGATCATTTGTAAAACTCCAGTTGCCCATTTCCTCAATCTTTCTTCACAAATTCTTATAAGGTTTGCATTTTGCTTTCCATATTTAATATGGGAAGGCATTACCAGTTGACCCGTGGTACATCTCTGGTGTCCCCTATACTTTTATCTGTACCTGTGTAAGACTAATATAAACCTTTTTCTTATGAAAGTCATCCATTTAGGCAAATTGCCATCTTGCGCTTTGCCAAAATTCACTAAACTGACAAGTACAGGCAGAAGTGGGCGAGACATCAGATTTCCATCATTGGTCGTATAGACCAACCGCACTAACTGTGAAATTGAGCTCTAGTATTGAAAGCAAATGTCCAAAAGAGCGGTCCGAGGGTCCTCCATCCCTCTTCACCAGCCACTCCAGAAGACTGGGTCTTCCATCGCTCTTCACCAGCCACTCGAAAAGACTTTCGGCTAACAGTTTTACTTTGAGGTCTCTCCTTGCCTTGGCGCACAGCCTCTATAAGCTTACAACTCCATGCTTTACCCCTCCCCCCCGGTATTCGAGCCAGGACCCATCGGTATGGCAGTCAGCCATACTGGTCATACCGCTCAGGCGGTTTTCCTAAAGAGACAAACGAACGCCAATCTTTTGCATGAGATTCGAAACTTACATTACGATAGCAGCTTTCGCCGGCTAAAATACCCATTGAATAGCGATTTCTTACCATGCGAGCTAGTACATTTGATTGAAGTGAAAATGGACTTACCCTAAACTGCATGAATTTTTTCCTGTGGGAAGCAAGATAGGTATAGCTATCTTTTCTTTTTTCTTTTCAAATGAGAAAAATAATCTAAGTTTATGTTGTAATAAAGTAACAATGTAATAAAAAGTAATCTACATTTGTTGTAATAAAGATAATCTTAGTTTATGATCAAAAATAGCAACAATGTGTAGTGTAATACGAAACACAATCAATATACACCGTGTCCACAGAAGTTCTTATCCGGCCTTTATTTTTCGCAGCATGTACTTGTAATTAAAGAAATATTTTAAATGATTCAACTATTCTGGTTTTCGCATTTTTAAATTTAAAGAGGTTAATTTTGTGAAAATTAGGAAATGTAACCTTTTTTTAACGTTCTTCCGGTCGCTATTCTTAGGAAAATTTTATACTCGGTATAAAAAGTAGAATTCAAAACGCTTGGCTCATGTACGACAAAAATTGACAAAAATGTTTAATATTAAATTCGAAGATCATATTTAGGGGACGTACACAAATTGAAGAGAGAAATTTTTACATTTGTTTCCAGCTAAAAATAAAATATTAGTTTAAAAAAAAGGTTTCTGATGCTAAGTGATTAAGTGACGAGTTTTTCAATGCATATTCTTGGGAAAAATATTGATCAATATAATTTTTTTCCCAAAGTGGAGATCTCATTCCCAGAATTTTAGAGAATTCATAATCTAGAAAACACTGGGAGGCTTTAGTACCAACGCGTAACTAACTCGCAGTATTATTTGCATTAATTAAAAATGAAAAATATTTGTAGTTTAATAAATTTTGTGTATGATTACCAGATTATGACTTTCAAGTAATAAAATTTCATGAAAATATCACTAACGCATTTTTATACACTCATGTCCATAAATTAAGGATAATTCGGAGTCACGCGGAAATCGAACTCTAAAATAAATATATCACCTGTAAAATCACTACACACATCTTCAAGAATCATATGCAAATTTCAGGAAGTAACCAGATGACACCGATGGTACGTCACAATGACGAGAGTGTATGAGAGTGATATATAAGGAATACAGGCAAAGAAGTAAAATTGTTCGCAGGCGCTTTATAAGCATTTCAGTGCAATAACCGAATAGTTATGACACAAAGGACGCATTTGGATGATTTTTTACGTGGTAGAATTATCGGCCATCTGGAATGTGGGCGTACCCAACTGGAAGTATCAGACGAACTTGGAATTGTCCAGAGTGTCATCTCCAGGCTTTGGCAACAATTCCAAGATGATGGTAATGTGAGTAGACGTTACAGCACAGGTCGCCCCAGAGTTACAACGCCGAATGAGGACCGGTATATGGCAGTTACTGCCAAAAGAAACAGGTGGAGCACAGCCTCAGACCTGTCTCGTCAGCTCTCTTCAGCTACTGGTATGGCAATTTCAAGGCAGACCGTGTACAGACGCTTAGGACAGACTGGTCTATATGCTCGTAGACCTGTCAGATGCGTTCCACTTACTGCAACTCACTGTCGTCTGCGGTTAGGCTGGAGTAGAGAGCATGCATTGTGAACACCGCAACAGTGCGCTTGTGTGATGTTTTCCGACGAGTCCAGGTTTAGCTTGCAGTCTGATTCTCGCCGGACTTTCATATGGAGAGCTCCAGGTACCTGTTACCACCAAGAAAACATCATTGAACGGCACCGTTACGGTGGTGCAGGAGTGCTCGTTTGGGGTGGAATTATTCTGGGTTCAGAACTGACCTGCATGTTCAAATTCGAACCACGACAAGCCAAATCTATCGGGACGTCATTCTGGAACAACATGTACGTTTGTTTCGGGGCGTCATGGGCGCACAATTTGTGTTTATGGATGACAACGCCCGCCCTCACCCTGCAAACATCGTAAGCGAATGCCTTCAATCGGAGGATATCACCCGTATGGACTGGCCAGCATTCTCACCGGGCTTGAATCCATTAGAGCACGTGTGGGACATGCTTGGCCGACGAGTTGCAGCCCGTCAACCTCCTCCTACATGTCTATCGGAACTTCGGAGAGCTTTGCTTTTTGAGTGGTGTAATATCCCCCAAGATCAGATCGATAATTTGATACTCAACATGCCTAGGCGTTGTACGGATTGTATTGCATCGTCTGGGAGACATACAATGTATTAACAATCATACCAACCGTGTAATATTGGCTTTTTGTAAATAGGTTTTTTTTTTGTAATTTTCTCCAGGGAGAAAAAATCGCTATTTTTTTAATAATATCAAACATATAGCATTTTTTTTGCTCTTTTTGTTTAATAAATAAGCTTTACAAATAAGTTAAATTTGTTTTGCTTCTAACTCTTCCTTTGCCTGATTTTGCAGTATCCTTAATTTATGGACATGAAAGTACTTTGAAAATTTATAAATTACTTGTGTTAAAATTTTTTCAGCTTACCAAATGTTACGAAATGTTAAATTAAAGACATTGGGAAATTACAAATGAATATAACTGAATGACGCTTTAGAGGAAAAAAAATCAACCTCGAATTATTTTAATTTACTTATTAACAGACCCTCAAGACAACTTCAAAATGAGTCGAAAATCGGAAATTTCGAGTTAAATTTCTGGGTCAGTTTTTGTCGTACGGGAGTCGAGCTTTTTGTGTTTTATTTTTTACGAGTACAAAATTTTGCTAAATATAAGGACCGGAGGAATGTGTAAAAAGTTATATTTTATATAAAACTATTTTTTTAAGTCAAAAATGCTAAAACAGGAATATATGTGCCATTTAAAACACTTTTTTAATGGGAAGTTTATGTCTACGACCAACGGTTGCGAAAATAAAGGTTGGCTAAGGACTTTTAAAACACGGTGCATGCTGCAAAATATAACCTTTTATAAGTAACGCATACAGATTATGAAATAAGTTTTTTTCAGCATTTTGTTGGTATACATTGTGCATTTTTTTCTATATTTAAAGGTTGTGGAAATGGGAAAATTCAGGAAATGAATGAATGAAAGATATCTTTAGATCCTTCATAATTACCTGTGTAAGCTAAAGGAATACAAGATACTAAGTTCAAAATAGATCCTTACTTTATAATTGCAATTTGTGTTGAAATTTTTAAAAGATGAAAGAGCTTAGGCTAAAAATTCTCCAATACGAGAAAATGAAGTAGTATTCATCAAAATTAAAGTTGTTTGAGTGTCATAAGAAAATTTTTACGCAACTTACAGTAAGTTAATTCATTTAATAATAAAAAATTCATTAACGCAACATAAAAAAAATCTGATAGCTTTCAGAGTTTATGTTATGCCCAAAGGGGCTTTTTTAAAATTTAAACGCACATACACGTTTCGAGAACATTTAGGTTAAAAATATTTAAAAACAGCACATCTTTAGAATTCTGATAGACAGTCTCACGCTCTGGAGATAATTTTTTCCCCGTTTTGCCATTGCTCGCTTTGAAATAGTTTCAGTTCGTTAATCAAAAATTCGTTAAGATTTTACAAAATATTTAGACAATAAAACAAATTCCAAATCGGGCTTCCAGGTGTTTATAATTAGGTGGAGGAATACGTTATTCAAAATTTGATGGCTTTAGGTACCGTTGTTTTTTCACGATGCGAGAAACATAGGTACATTCATGCAGATTCTTCATTATTTGATTTCTTTAAACATTATACAAGGAGATAATATTTGGTAGCAACAATCTGAAAAGTGATTCAACGCAAAACGCCGTTCCGATACCTACCTGGGCTAAAAAGAGAATTTAGATGTTATTTGTTACTTCCCAATTTATTTATGAAATAATTCATAGCATGTTCATTACAAGTTGATGTGAGTCCTTAAGAACACCTGAAATACACATCTTTTGTGATTGCTTTTGGAAAATACAATTAAACAGTTATCAGCTAGGACATCTGATATAAACATAACATGATTTTGAATCCGAAACTTTTTCGTAAGAAATAAATTTCTATCCATTACTTAATAGTAATGTTTAAAAATAATAAATAGATAATAATAAAATAATTACATGCGTGCCTTTATAAAAACCAAAATACTTATACTCTTGATTTTTTTTTAAAGGTTATAGATAGCTATAGCGATTATAGATTCGATATTTTATCAGAGTTCTTAAAAAAATAGTAGTGACGCATAATGTTTACATTAATATATTCAATGTAACATTACCATGATTATATAATACTACAATTACTACTTCTAAACACATTTCTTTCTTTCTCAGTTAATAATAAAAGTAGTGAGAAAGGGTTTAATTTTTAGCCGTACTCTGGTAATTAGGAATGAACATCTAGAAAATTAATCATTCTTATTTTTCAAGAGTTTATTAATAACACTTGTAATGCATTTATACATTAGATATAAACATAAAAATTATGAATTATTACATTTTTTTAGCAATTTCTGTGTACATGCATTTTAAAGACTTGCTATATTTCAGATCAGAAATCAACTTTCTTTTTTTTTTTTTTAAATCATTCCTGTAATAATGAAAAATAGAATGTAAACAATGTTACAATCACGGAAAAGAATTTTTGCTTTCATGTTTATTACTCATTCAATAGCAAATATTATGAAAATAGTCTGCATAAGAAACGTTACAACTACTGAAAGCAAAAACAAAATGATAATAACAATAAAATGGCTTACTGACCGGTGATCCTATAAGGCCACAAACTACGCAATTCCACTTCGGTTAACTCCGATAGATAAGATGTTCGAGCACAGCAATAATCCGTAAGGTTTGTAGAACCAAACCATGTTTCCATTCTCCCTCGGTTCCGTTATCTGTGACGTCACGTGAGGCACCTGTGGCTTCCTCCAATGGTGAAGTCGCTTTCTAGGACACGAGAATCGAAACGGGGGGAGATGCTATTAAAAAAGGAATGATAGCTTTCTTTTTTTTACATTATTTAATGATTACTTTTTCTCTTTTCGGTCGCTCTGTTTCTCTTTGTGGGTCAGATATTCGCCCTTCCGCAAGGTGGACGCTGGCTATCTTGGGGTGATTACGCAGTTACTGTGCGTCGAAAGCGACTCAGCTGCATGATTTCCCGCCTTCTAAGTAAGCTTTGTAAATAACTTTCTCTTTCTGACCAAAGATGATTACGTGACGTAACCGCTTTGAAAAAACATCACAAGAAAATATAAAGCGAAAAACCAGACGTGAAAAAAAAATCCAGATAAAATAAACAAGAATGCAAAGCCGTTAAACATTACCTGTCCTTTAAATCTTTAAATGTCTCGAAATAGATTAGAAAAGAAAATGATACCATTTGAAGATTTCTTTGTCAACTGCTCACAAATAGGATATACTGAAAATTAGTATATTCAAACGAAGAATTAAAGCAGGTAATTTTCCACAGAAAGATACAAGATGATTTATTTTCTAAACTAAATTATCTTCGACAGCTTGTTGCAACACTATATCCTAAGTACAAGCATTGCCAAAACGTAAATCTAACAAAGAAGAAAATTAATATAAAAACTAGAAATTGTCACTGCAGATCGTCTGACTGAAGAAAAGTTTTCGTCAAAACGGGAAGAATATTGGATGCTTTATTTCTTGGTAAACAGACAACTTCATTTACAGTTCGTTCTAAACAAATCTAAACTAAATTTTAATCTATTTTTTTAAATCTGTTATTTATGTTAATGCAATGAATTAAGTTAACCAAAGAAGCGTTAAATTAAACTGAGTTTAAATATTAATATAATGAAAAAATTCGAATTTATGGAAATTCTAAGAGTTGCTTTAAAAATACAATAAAATATCTTTTTTTAATCTAAAAAGCAATGAATACTTATTTTCTAAAGAATTCTTAAAGCTATTAATAAACTGTTATAGTTTTTGAATTACAAAATAATTTTTTAAAGTAAACCATAAAAACTCATTAATTAACAATAAGTGCTGTTGAACTGACTGTAGAAAATCTTTCTGAATACTTTAAGATAGATAGATGCTTTTCCGCAAACGAAATGTTACTTTATTTTACCTTACGCGTGATAGAAAAAGACCAGGTGAGATTAAAGTAAAATAAACGTAGAAAATTTTCAGATTATTCAGACGTCTGGTATTTTTATGAAATTTCGCCATTTGTTTGAGCAAGTTCTGTAATCTTAGTGAATTCAAGCATCTTGCGTCTTCAAATAAGAATGAAATTCTGTGTTAAAAATTTTCAGATATTTTGAGTTTTGGTTTTATTCGTCGTTTAATAAAAAGCAAATTTATCGTTTTCAATTAAGCGTCTACCTGTAGAGACATTGGGTATTTTTTGGAGCAGGAGAGATGAAAAATGAGCAGCAGCTTCCCCGGGAATCGAACCACGGACCTCGTTTACGCGTCGAGCTTGCTGACCACTACACCGCGAAGGCATGCGAAGAAAGCGGGAGAACTAGCTTATATGCCTATCTGCTTATTTTCCTTTCATAACTTTCCTATTTATCCATACATATATTCAAATCTTCGTAATCTTAATTTCCTAGATTTTTCTGCCTACTTTGTTAAAAGATCCCACACATATTCAATCAGATATATCTGGAAATGCATAGAAATTCAACTCCTTTCTTCATATTTTCTTTTATGTCACTTTTTGCCTTAATCTTTCGAAATCTAATCTTTAATGTTGGTTAAGAAAATGTGACAACATCCTTTGAATATTATCTGCGTTTGATTCAGTCACAGAATAAGCACAACTGGTGCTGCGTGTGTCATTGCTGAAGTTAATAGCTTAAAAATACCAAAAGATAATTCTTTTCTTTGATTAACTGCTCTGCTTAAAAAATATCTTATATTCCATTTACATGATACTTTGATTTGAATATTTGCTAATTTATAGAAATTATAGAAATTTATTCACAACGGAACTTAAGATAAACGAAAATAAATCCCCCGGTCATTTTCACGAGTTAAAGAAATCGAATTATAAAAATTTACATGTTAAGAGTCAGCGTTGTAGATATCGCACTGAGTTCATGTACTGACTAAAGTTTGCATTTGTTAATAACAGACTAAAAAATTCCACTTTTAAGCCATTGTTTCTTGTATTATTTTTAATTAAATTCTTCACCTATTATCAATCAGCAATATGTTCAGTTAGTGAGAGAATAGTTTCGTATGGGCTTAAAAAAGAACATGCTTTCTTATACCTGCCATGCAAATAGATATGAAAAATTCTAAAGATTTTAATCAAAAGACTCATGTTGTTAGAGTGGAAAAAAAGTTCTGAAAAAAATCTGTGAAATGAAAATGTGTGATCTGGAAAAAATGTGTGATGTGGAAAAAACTTCCGTGAACCAACTCATATGAGTCGGTTCCGTGAAATTATTATGTCTTAGAAGATCTTTATTATTGACTATTTGCAACAGCAAAAGGTTTTTATACAGTTTACTTTCTCAAGACGTTTATGATCATCTAAAGTACAAATATATGTATAAGTAAGTATTGGTAGAAGTATAGGGGACAGTAGTTACTTTCCTAACGGTGAAGCAGGTATTGTCCTCATATATTGTTTATGAGCATATTGACATATTATCTCATAGATTTACATTTATCATTTTATACATAATTATCTGGTTCAAAATTTTCCAGGTACATTACATTGCAATAATTTTGCTATACCTTTACATAAAAAAAAATTTGACATACATTAACATAATTACTATATTTTTACACTTAATTTTGTATTTGCACTATTCTATAATTTAATTTTTATGCACATTCTGGATTATGTAACTCATTTTTCATTAATTATTACAAATTGCTTTATTAGCACAGTTTCTAGTTAACATTTCATTTGTAATTAATATTTCGTTTTAATTAGTAGTTCATAAAACAGTTCATATAGTTGATCATTATGGGTTCAGAGCAGATATAATTTCATCAGTAAATCAGTGGTTTTTTTCATAGTTCGTGGTTCATAGAATAGTTCATAGTCTTACATATTGTAATTAAAAGTAACCGTGTAAAGTATTTGGTACTTCCTATGATACATTTTTCTTTAATTGATATTAATGTATTGCACATAATTCTTCTCCGTTTGAAGCTAAATTTCCAATTATTTTTTAAATTTTGTTTTTTAAGTATTGATTTTTTATTGCATATTTTAGGAAACTTTCGATGTTCTGATTCGGAGAAATGTGCCTGCAGAAAGAACAAACGAATATTCCTTCAAGACGTATACGGAAGAAGAAATTAATGATGTGATAGTTTAAGCAGCTTGTTAGAATCGCGTATGCACGTGCTTGGTCAACTTTGAAGCTATCACCTCAATTTGCAATTATTTTTACTGATTCTCTCTTCTCTCTGCTGGTTTGCGGTCATTTTCTTCATGAAGACTCACCATCGGAAACTCATTCTTAACTCTAAAACTTTCCGATTGGATATCCGCCATTTTGGAATGGTTCATGGCTTCGCACCGGATGATTGTTGGGATCACAGGTGGGCGTCACGTGACGATTGTTGTGTAGAATAGGAAAGTGGGTCACGTGCGGCACCCGGAACGTCGATTAATCCACAAACAAAAAGAGAGAGGAGGAAGAATAGCTGGTGTTTATTTCTAGCGATCTTGGAGGAAAGTGCACTTTTCCTCTTCCGTCTATTTTCGGAGCTCTTGATAGAATATTGCCGACATTTAAGTGGCCGAATTGGTAAAAACTGATTATTTTACATCCTCGGATAATTCCTCAATTCCGATAGCTTCTTCCGACGCACGCTTTTTCGCGCTTCATCGGATGGTTAAGTTTTCGCCAAACTTTCGGAAACGAATGATTTGTGAATGATTCGTTGTTAAGTAGGCCGCGAGATCGAGCCATTCTGAATCAATTATGCTTTGATTGAAAAAAAGACGTAAAACGTATACTGTTTTTGAAAGAAATATCAATAACTGAGAAATTGTGATACGAAATAATAAATTACAAAACTGTTGGGCACATCGAACCACCGATTCTTGATATTCTCAGTAAACAGTGCAAAACACTGTAAAACGCTGCAGATATTGTTGATGCTTTGAAAATCCCAATAGTTCTCTGGAGATGATAAATATCACTAGAAGTTATTTACAAGAAAAAGTAGTCCAAATCACAATGGATAAGGGAATATTTCAACATAATCTTGAACGGGTGTAACCAGAGGGCTCATACCTTGGTCTCTATGAAATTTAGCTACGAACACAGCTTGCCTGTATTTTAACAACTGGAACGCGTAAACCTGCAAGCATTTTCTGATGATTTTCTGCTAGTGGTAGCTAGAAGAAAAGATACTGAAACAAGAACACAGGATTATCTTGACGTTTTTGCAAAATGGGCAAAACAACATAACTTCAGATTTCACCAGCCGAGACAAAAATCTTGGAAACTGACAGAAAGGGAATTCTGAGAAAGAAACCAGCAATACGACACTGTGATACGCTTATTAAATAGGTTTCAGGCCTTAAATACTTAGGTTATGGAGCATTAACTCTTTGAGGGGAAGGAAAAGGCAACTAACTTTTTCAGCAAAACTCTTGCAGTCTCTATGGCACTCATGGAAACAGTTTTTCTTTTTCAAGCAGAGTGCAACTTTGCATGTGCTGTATTCCCACACTGTTCTTACAGGCTTTTCCTTGGTGCTGCAGAGTGCACATCGTCGTTATGTTGTCTTCGATGGCTGATGTTTATTTTCTTGAAGACGAATTGCTGCATCAACTATTGGCTTATGTTTCTTGATCGCCATCTAGTGAGGTACAAGGGAACTTCAGAAATGGTCAGTTTTGAAAACCACTCACACGAGTGAGTAAGACGTTCAATAGAAAAGGTGGTTACGATAGGCAATCACCTCCCTTCAAAGAGTTAAAAGAAATTAAACAAAAAGTAGTAGCATTTAACAAATCAATGCAACGCACAACTGCCTTGAACTGAGGAGTACAGGCCTATCCCTTAAAAATGTGGTGCAAAATTTCATAGATCCAAGCTGATATCACACATGAGAAAACTGCTGCTAACTACACAAAGAGTACAGTTATTGATGATCTTACAAACATGTCATCAACATCTGCACTTCAAGTTTTGACTGGGTTTCCTGTAAACCTAATGGTTGGGAGAGAGGCCAAAACTGCTATGATAATAAAGTTTCATAATTATACTGTCCTATGGGATCTTAATTCGATCCATACGGATTATGAAATCTATTTTCAGAGAACCAAGTTTCTCTTCAGACCCTTAGAGATCTTCAAAGTGCACTTTCAGTCTCAGAAGGCGGAGGAGGCAGTACATTTTTAGTGGCGGCATTTTCTGTGTGAAACGTTCTTGTGTAGAGCTTAGTCGTGTGAATCTTCGACACAGGTGACAGATAATGAAATTTTAAATTACTATGCAGAATAAAACTGAGAAGAAAAGTAGTTTTTACTCTAGGTAGAGTATTCAAAGTAATCACCACGAGATTCTAACAGCTACACATTCTTGTTATACCTTTTTTATTTCGTCGAAACTTTTGAATGAAAACTATGACTATCAACTAAATTATGATCGCAGTTTCATTAATGACGAAGAATTCCTCGTTAAGAAAGAAATATCTCAGAGTTTTATTTCCATTACTGCTACGGAAAACAAAGCATGAACGTGGAAGGACGGCCGTTTTGAATTTGTGCAGTTTATTCGAAAACACGATCTCGAGAACGAGGTTTTAAATACTGTAATACTACTGCAAACTTTTGTCACAATTTTTCACAGCAGCGCTGATAGCTGTAAGAAGTGTTCTGTAAATAAAAAATCGTTTTAAGAACTATTGTAATTTAGATTTCAATATTCTTAAATTCAAACGAGCAGTGTATTTTTGAATTGTCATAATGAATTATTTTTGAATTTCTTTATTGGAATAATTAATTTTAAATATGTTATCATATTACTTGCATCTTAGCCTGTTTATGATTGAATTTAAGTCTCTTTTACATTAGTTTATATTGAAATAATTGATTGATTGAGGTAAAAACACACCAGTCATTATTGAATAAAACGTCTGAAATTCAGGTTAATGAATAAGATTGTTTTTTTTTTAATCTACAGAAATTTGATTTAATGTCTAGTTATGGAAATACGTTTTTAATTAGCTTTAGATACATTACAAATAACTAATCCAAATATATAAGTGTAATTTTCATATAATTTAATAAGTTCGTATATACTCGAGTCATCATCGAGTACTGCTTCATAAGATAATTTTGTACACTGTGAAAAAGAAGGACAGTTCTATATCTCCCGTTCAACTGGGCCGATTGATGAAATTTAACTTGCATTTTTCATGGCTCGAAAGCGCGATTTAGGGTATGTATTAGATTTATATATAGCATTTTTCTAATATAGGTATTTTGCCACAAACTTCGACTTTTTCTGAAATGACGTGCCAATTTTTTTCGACACTACGATTTAAATTATGCCAAACTGCCAAGTTTGGTAAAACTCACACGAGTAGTTTTTAAGAAATTATCTCTCAAAAATTTAGCTCTTCCATGTTAATTGAATTTGGCATATATTCATTAACATCTCTTTTTTTATTAAACTTATTTGATTCCTCCTTTAACATTTCGAACTTTATTTTCATTCCAAATGAAATTCGCCCATTTTTTATGATTTATTTTTAAAATTTGCATTTTAAAATAATATTTATAACTTTTCGAACAAAAAATTTGAATTATAACCTATAAAATTTTTACCATCATCTTAAAATAGATGTATTTCTAAGCACACCTGCAAAAAATTAGAATTTTTATTCAAAATTTTGAGATACCCGTGAATTTACATATTGGCGCGTTTTGAAATTTGGCCTATTTGTCATGAGCGATAGTGACACCAAATGGGGTTTACGCACTTTGTTGAAATTACTTGAAAGAATGAACGATGCATCTTTTTTCCCCGTTCGTGGACAGTGAAAAGGAAAAGAAAATAGGCTACCATAAATTAAGAAGTTCCTCAAATGAATTATTCTTGGCTCAAACTGAAGAAATTTCGCCAAGATAAATTTTAAAATTTCTCCGTAAATTTCGCACCAAATTTTACGAAATTTAATATTTAGACGTAATTTGAGTAGTAGAATCGAAATATGAAAAAAAAAGGGCATGTCATTTCAGAAAAAGTCTGATTTTTTGTCAAAATACCTATATTACAACTATGCTATATAAAAGTCTAATATACATCCTAAGTCGCACTTCCGAGACGTGAGAAACGCAATTTGAATTTCGTCAGTCGGCCCACTAGAACGGGAGATATAGAACTGCCTCCTCTTTTTTTTCTGCGCACTGTACTTTTAAAATTTTGTGCTCTTTCTTATTCAGCGAACGCTCAACGTTCTACAGAAATACTAACTATTGCCCGTAACTTGATTAGGCTTTCCAAGGCTATTTTTCCCCTTATAACCATGGAAAATCGAATCCTGTAATTTGCTAAAATCCCCTAAGTCCTTTATGAGGTGATGACGACCATTTTACGATCGTAGATGAAGGGAAGGTCGGTACAAACTTGTAGTGGCTATTTTAAAATCAGAGACTGTAAAAAGTTACTTACTCGAAGACTGCTGTGTTCTTAGCAGAAGATTTTCTCAATTAATCCATTCTAAGAATAACAGCTTTCTGCTTATTTATTAAATTAATTGTAAGGTATGATATACCGGGTGACCCAAAAGTCGGTTAAAACTTGAAAATTCAGTAATTCATTGAATATTGCGTAGAGAGGTAAAAACGGGTAAATATCACGGAGTTTTAATGAAAGAAAAAAATGGTTAAAACGGCCAACAGATGGCGCTGCATATGATAACAAGAGCAATGATAAGCATAACAATTCATTTTTAACTAATACTATGTTCTTGATAACAAATTTTCAACATGTCGACTGTCATTCATCAACAATACCTGCAATCGAGGGACAGAGTTATGAGCAGCACTGTGCAGCATATTTGTAGGCATGGTTAGAAATTGCCGTCGGATATTGTTTCTTAGCATCCCTAAGGACGGACGATCTCCCCGCAACCAATAATCACACGGATTGAGATCTGGGGACCTGAGAGGCATAAGCATGATGGAAGTAGCGACTGAGCACGCGATCCTCATCAAACGATGTGGGTAAGAGATCTTTCGCCCGTGTTGCAATGTGAAATGGAGCACCATCCTGCATAAAAGTTATGAAGTTATACCTTCCAATAGATGTTTATCAGCCAGACTAGGGATGATGCGATTCTGTAGCATATCAGCGCACCTCGCACCCATCACACTGACAGTTTGAATAGCAGAAAAACGCATTTCCTCGAAGACAAAGACTGATGTGATAAATCCACGTCACACCGTGACCAACACTCGGAGGCGAGGATAGAAAAGTGACAAAGTCATGAAGGGACTGATTCCCTTTCTCACTACAGCTCCTTTCGCAATGGTTCTCATGCAGCGTCACTGACATTTTGCTACACAGCGCCATATGTTGCCCTTTATTTTGCCCCTTCTTTTTTTTTCTTTTTTTTTGTATTCAATAAACCCCCCATATCATTTCAAGTACGTATTTCAATTTTTACCTCTGTACCTACATTATTCCGCGCATTATTGAATTTTTAAATGTTGACGGACTTTCGGATCATCCGGTATATAAACAAATCAAATTCACTGAAATGAACTTTCAACCTCTCCTGAATCAAGTTTTTATATAGAGCTTTTACTTTTCCTTATCTTCAGAAAACACTACGATATAAACACTTGTTTACGTTCTTTGTATAGCATAATACCATTACATAACTATGGAATTGCATTTTCACATTACAGAAATAATGTTTTCAGGTAGTCAGTATTTTGATTAATTAAGCAAATTTTAAAATTTTATTTAGTTCACTCATGGTGTTTCACAGTGAGTGGAATTTTGTCATCGATTTTTAACGTATTTCCTGATAAAATGTCGAGTTAAAATTTTGTACATACGCTGCTTGTCGATTATAATGCAATGACGGTGAGCGTTTTTTTTTTTTTTTCAAAATACGATTTATTTTTTTTTAATTTAATATTTAAACGATTTTTCGCACATATCTTCATTTAACGAACAAACTACGCATATCAGAATTTTACTGATTTCACCATCGAATAGAGCAGAAAATAAATATCTTTTCGATAAAACTTATATGAAAATTGTAACTTAATTTTTGAATTTTTGGCAAATTTTTTAAAATTGCTCAATTATTTAGACTGTTTGACGTTTATGATTTTAAGATTTCAACATTTAATAAAAATGTATCAGATACAAAGTTTTGAAATTTCCACACGTTACAAAACGAATTTTTCACACCCTCTTTTAAAACAAGAATGACAATAAAAGTTAATTAAGCAATTTTCTACATTTAAAAAAAAATGCTACTTTTTTTTCAAGTCTATAAGGTATTTCTCTCGCCTTCTTAGCATGCCTTTGTGGTGTAATGGCCAGCAAACTCGGCGCATATTCGAGAGGTCAGAGGTTCGAGTCCTGGCGAGGGCATTGCTCATTTTTTACGTCTGCTGCTTCGAGATTATCTAATAACTTTACACTGGTGCCAGAACTAAAAAGAGTGGTGAACGATGATTCCCCACCACCAGGATTTCGCGATTGAGTCCCCTAATCTCCAGTCGCCTTTTAAAAGGGGGAGAATATAAGGTATTTCTTCTGCCTTCTTAGCATGCCTTCGTGGTGTAAAGGCTCAGCATATACGGCGCGTATTCGAGGGTCCAAGGTTCAAGTCATATTGATGTTTGCCAATCTGGCGTACTTAATGACGAATTGGCGACATTTTTTTTTATTGAAGCTTCAAGTAAAATGCTTGTTGTAATATTGTTATTACATTAAATTTCCAAAAGTGAATATTCAAAGCGATTTCTTCAATCTTCTGAATGGCTTTCAATCATTTTTTTTATTTCATAATTTTCTTATAATTTATTACTTGTGTTTTAGCAACGACTGAAAATTTTATCACTGGTGACGTGCAAATGAAACCGAAAAACAGAAAACAAAATGCAGTTAAAAAAAAAGAGGTTTTTATACAGTAAGCGTTTATTTAAAATGGATGTGAAAATTAATGCTCTAAAAAAAGAAAAATAACTTATCGTATGAATGGGAATAACATTAAATAATTCTCTTTACAGAATTCATCTACAATTTTATTTTACAAATAATAAAGGCTTTTACTGCCCACGATAAATTGAAAACATTTTTTTTTTGCAGCCCCTCCCTTTTTTTTAATTATACTATATTTTATTATACTTTGCAAGGAATCATTTAGTTTTAAACTAACCAGTTTTGTTCAGGTATTGATCTTTTCTGTCTTCCGCCATTTCCAGTTCCTGCCAGAAGGGTGTTTCAGTTTCGCGTATTATAACCGGGTATTTTAGTAAATGAAATTGGAGAATGAGCGGAAGCAGTTTAACTATCATGCTAAGAATATTATTTTTATACTAAAATCCCACCAGATAATTACCGTATGTATAAACTGCCGATTAGTATACGCTTCACGTCTAGTTGAGAGGTTACAACTCAGGCCTGCATCCCTTTTCTAGCAACTAGTTTGACTAGAAATAAACGGGTAATAACGTATCATTAATTTTTCTTTTCATACTATAATCGAACATTGTTTTTAATTAGATAGCTTTCTTTTCCTTCTAACCAGAAACAAATGGTTAGAAAGAAACAGTCTAATCAGAAACATAATCTTATTAAATACCGTTATTTTCTTGCGTACTTTTAGAAGTTTGTTTTTACTAATTTTGTCGTTTGGAAATGGAGCGGCGGGATTATGCGAGTAATTTAATTGCGAAGAATGCGGTTGCAGTAAGACTATAATAAATGAAAATTAGTCATGGATAAACTAGAGGTAGCTATCCAAAATATTAGTTATATTAAAGACACGTACACTGCGAAAAAAAAAGGGGGCAGTTCTATATCTCTCGTTCTACTCGGCCGATTGACGAAATTCAACTTGGTTTTTCATGTCTCGAAAGCGCGACTTAGGATATATATTAGAGTTATATATAGCATTGTTTTAATATTGGTATTTTGACACAAAATCGGACTTTTTCTGAAATAACATGCCGATGTTTTTCCATATTTCGATTCTACGATTCAAATTATGTCTAAATATTAAATTTTGTAAAATTTGGTGCGACATTTACGGAGAAATTAAAAAATTTATCTTGGCGCATTTTTTTCAGTTTGCGCCGAGTAATTCACTTGGCGAACTTCTTATTTATACCAAGCTATTTTCCTTTAATTTTATTTTATTGTATACGAGCGGAAAAAAGGTCACGTTCATTACTTTCAAATAATTTTTAACAAAGTACGTAAACCACATTTGGTGTTATTATCGCTTGTAACGAATATGCCAAATTTCAAAACACGCTAATGTGTAAATTCACGTATATCTCAGTAAATTCTGAATTAAAAAACCCTAAATGTTTTGCAAATGCGTCTAGAAATACATCTACTTTAAGATGATTGTAAAACTTTTATAGGTTATAATACAAAATGTTTTTCGAAAATTTTTTTAAAAATACAAATTTAAAAAATAAATCACAGAAAAGGTAAGAATTATATTTGGATTGAGCCCAAGTTTCGAATTCTGGAAGAAGGAATCAAGTAAGTTTAATAAAAAAGAGATATTAATAAATATATTTCAAATTCAATTAATATCTGAGGAGCTAAAATTTTGAGAGCTAATTTTTTAAAAACGACTCGTGCGAGTTTTACAAAACTTGGCAGTTTGGCCTAATTTGAGTCCTAGAATCGAAATATTGAAAAACATTGGCATGTCGTTTCAGGAAATGTCCAATTTTGTGTCAAAATACCTATATTAGAACAATGCTATATATAAATCTAATCCATATCCTAAGTCGCGCTTTCTAGACATGAAAAACGCAAGTCGAATTTCGTAAATCGGCCTAGTAAAACGGAGATATCCCATTTTTTTTTCCTCAGTGTACATTCCAATAAGAATACGTAATAAAGTTAACATTATAATAACTAATAAGAGATCTTTTTTTTTCCTATTTTCCTGTGACTTGAATCTCGCCCATTCTTATTGTTGTCTGTGCTACTCCTTAGGCATCAGATAATCCTTAAGTATTAAGAGAAGGTGAATGTGAAATGAATTAGCGAAATCGTAGACTTAAGATCAATTCGTGTTTGCCTGCCTTCGCTGCGAATTGCCGGTTCTTGCATAAGACTGCATATAATTCAAGAGTTAGAAGAGAAAGGTTGGGCGTGATCTTCGCAGAGAGTTTGTGAGAATTTATCTCTGCTAGTAAGAGGAAAACAATCAGTACGTAGACAGTTCAATCGTAGATAGTTAGTTTTAAAATTTAGGGGAGCTCGTTGTCTTAACGTAGTGAAGAAAGGGAAAGCTAAGCGAATATTTTTAAAATTTTCAGAACCTGCGGCTTAAGTGCTGGAGGTAAAATATGCAATTGTAAAAGTACGTAAGGAAATATGGTAATAATTTTTAAAGCGGGAATTCTTAATATAAGATATAGTTATTAATTCACATTCTGTTCAAATCTGGAGCTAAAAAGATTGGGGGTAGGAATACGCGAAGAAGTAAGATATAGGAGGAAATAGGATATTCACCTATATTTTCATTTCTTAAAATTTATTCTAGAATGATTTTAAATTCAGCTCGGACATCTTTGATTTGAGAATCCAATACTTGTGATAAGTAAGAGAACATTATCAAGTCAAATAAAATGTATACAAAACTACATAAAAAAAAAGAAAAAATACATGAAATTGTCATTCATTGGCAAGTGTAAAATGCTTTTAAAAATGCAACGATTTTGACAACTAAAATGCTTAAAGACTTATCAGATTGAATGCGCTGTAAAGTAGGTGTCCTAGTTTCGCAA
Organism: Stegodyphus mimosarum; assembly: GCA_000611955.2. NCBI lineage: Eukaryota > Metazoa > Arthropoda > Arachnida > Araneae > Eresidae > Stegodyphus > Stegodyphus mimosarum. The sequence continues at coordinate 348,001 of KK121432.1, forward strand.
TCATATAAACTGGATACGTGTTATCTCAGAGATAAATAAATGAAACCTATTTTCAGATATGAATTCCATACTAACATCAAAGAAATGTGATACGAAAATAAAAAACGATTGCTTCATTGACACTGAAATGCTTTATGAACACAATACTTATTATTGCAGCATTTTACGTTTTACCGGATCGAATCAAAAAACAGTACGCATTGCTAGATTTGATTGAAGAAAGATATAAACACTGTAAAATTAGAAATGAAAATTTGGAATCTGATTCATAGCTCGCGAGACTGTGTATTGGAAATTCTAAAGATATGCTCTTTTTAAATTATTTTGTGATATTGCTGTTGGATTGAATTCTATGGTTTAAGGGCGAAGAACAAGATATTTAATAAATAAAGGTATCACAAAAAAAGGTTAAAAAACTTGCCCTTCGGGCGTAATATAAAATCTGCAAGCTTTAAGATTTTTTATTTCACATTTTGCACAAATTTATTAAAGTTTTCAACTTTTTTTAATAAATTGAACAACAAAAAATATAGAAAGTGTTGATAAATATCTAAACTTGAATAAAAATAGTTTTTTTATGTTTATGAACTAAACTTATCGTCTAAATAAAAGGTTGACCGCATTCCTTACCCCGGAAGTTATGAAATCTCTCCCCCGATTGAGAACTCCTTTATTAAAGCATGTTGAAAAATTTTTTTGATCTGGAGAGCAGAAAACATTTTATGTATAGTATCATGTGCAGCGTTTCATTTAGGTGCAGTACATATTTCACCCACAGAATTTGTATTTTAGTATTAAACAGTGTTACAAAAATAGCAATATCATTTCCTATAAGAGCGAATTAATTATTTTCCTTTTATTTCTTATTGGAAAAGTTCGCTAGGCAATACGTGTGAGAATTTGGAACGGATTAATGACGCATACAGCGATACCACTGTTTGTATTTTATGTACATAAGTTTATACAATTCAGTATGGGTTTAAGGGAATTAGAAATATGAAGGTAGAATGTAATCGCGAAGTCTTTTAATCAATCACTTGGAAACGGTTCACTTTCCTTAACACATTTATTTATACTTGACATAGAAACACAAAACACATTTACACATAATCTATTTCTGGATTATCTTTGGTAATTCGTACGGTCCGAAACGTGGATTGCTAATGCGATCTTTCTTATTTTATTCCTGCTTGTTATAACGACTACCATTTAGCCTTTAATAGAGTTATCAAATAGCGGTGTTGACAGTCGGCTGAGTTGAATACTTTAACTATTCTGTACACATCAGGAAGGAAGCAGGCATGGTAGAAAGTTGAGATTGCATTTCAAGCAATTAAAATGCTTAAGCATGAATGCTTAATCATAATTAAAATGCTTAATCATATCATAAAATGCTTAATCATATCATCATATATTTTTTAGTTTTAAAAACACCTGATATTAACTGCATCTGAAACTTATTATCGATTAAAACTTAATTCGGAAAATTCTTGATTCGTTAAAACGAAAACAGTTGCATTTTCAAGGTCTTTCCATAAAATGAATAACATCTTTAAGATAAGATTGCATGAGTAGTATCTTTAAGGCGCTATTGTTTTCGAGTAAAATGGAACAGTAGTGCAAGAAAGTGATCTCAAACTCAACTGGCATTCGGGTCGAATGCAAAATCTGAAAAATGGTGACGGCCAGAATTTTTTTTAAAACAAAATTAATATCTTTTATTAACAAAATAAAAAATACTTTAAAAAAATCTGAAAGTTTTCAGATGTTAAATTACGTCCAAAGGGGCCCTTTTTTAACATTTTGTGTGTTACCTTTATTTATTAAATATCATGTTTTTCGCACTTAATCCATAAAATTCAGTTCAAGAGCAGTATATCAAAATAATTTTAAAATGAGCATATCTTTAGAATTTCCAATACATAGTTTTACGCGTTGAAGATAAAACTGTTTTTTCTGTACAACGTTGCCACTGCTCGCTTTGAAATCCTTGAGTTTGTTAATCAAAAATTCGTTAAAGTTTTACAAAATATGAAATCTATAATAAAACAAATTCCAAATTTCAAATTTGGGCTTCCAGATGCCCATATTCGCAGGAGGATTACGTTATTCAAAATTGGATGGCTCTAGGTACCGTTGTTTTATCACGATGCGAGAAACATACATACATTTATGTAGATTCTTCATTATTTATTTTTTTAAATATAATACAGGGCGATAATATTTGGTGACAGCAATTTGAAAAGCGAAACAACGCTTATAGTGAATCAACGCAAAATCCCAAAACGAAATTAATAGTCCTTCTGGGCAAATTGCTCGTTTGGACTAATAATTAAAAAAAATTACTTAGTTGTTTTCTGTTATTACTATATTATCAAATGTGTCTTTATTTTCTATCTGAAATATAAAGTTTGGTGCAAGCCACTTTTTTTGTTGTTGTACTTTGCTATTCAAATACATTAAATTTTCAAACTGGCATTTATGTAAAATACTTCTAACATGTTTATCATTAACTAACTAACTTTATTTAAATTAAAAACAAACAAATTATGGACGTTGAACAACTTTTACGTTTTTAAAGAAAATTTTCCACAAGGCAATAAATACTTCAGAATGAGTAATGACAACCTAATTTCTTTCACTTATATAATAAATATTTCTTCGGCGCATAAATAAAAATACATGTGTTTGTATGCAAACATTTACAATTTTCTCTATTTCCTACTATAACTTGACCCTTAATAGTGTTTCGAGTCTGATAAAACTTGTAACCTTCGGAAGAATTTACTAGAAATTATCTTCACCACGGACTGTAGATCTGAAAGCTTTCAGATTTTATATTACGCCCAAAGGGGTGTTTTTTAACGTTTTGTGTGTTACCTTTATTTATTAAATATCATGTTCTTCGCACTTAAATCATAAAATTAAGTTCAACTGCAATATTAGAAAATAATTTAAAAAGAGCATATCTTTAAAATTTCCGATAAACAGTCTCGCGCGTTGGAGATAAAAATGTCTTTTTTTCCGTAGTGTTTCCATTGTTCCCTTTGAAATCATTGAGTTTGTTAATCAGAAATTCGTTATTTTATATGTTCGTTATTCTTAAAGTTTTATAAAATTCGGGCTTCCAGCTACCATTGTGCGCATGGAGGATTACGTTATTCAAAATTTGATGACTCAAGTCGTTTTTTTCACAATGCGAGAAACATGCATACATTTATGCACATTCTTCTTTATTTAATTTCTTTAAATATAACAGGGCGATAATATTTGGTGGCAAAATTTAAAAAGTGATTCGCCGTTTATAGTGAAACGACACAAAATGCCGTTTTCAGACCGTTTTAATAGCCCTTATGGGCTACGGCCCTTTTGAATTAATAAATGCATTTCTAAAGAAAGCGATTCTTAGTGCAAAATTTCGTAACTCAGTCTATTTATTTATTTTTCAAGCATGAATAGAGTTAATAAAACTTGTAGCTTCAAATCTTTGAATAAGATTTATATTACATTGTAAATTAATTAGCTCCGTTTATAAATTCGGTGGTACTCTATTCTATTCGATTGTTTTTAATAGGAATGTAAATAATGTAAATTCGAACTTCAAATAACTAGAATCTTGAAATCTTCGCAATATCGCATTTGCCGAACATACATAATTAAATAGTCTTCGTGTGTCGCATAAGACTGATTCGGAGGCAGGCAGTTTGAGATCATTGTGTTAAGATTTTTGTAAGGAATTATATAACAGTGACTTTAATTTAATATGTAACAGCAAATTTTAAGAAATCATCGATAATAATAATAAGTTCGAATAAGTGCAACAAACCAGATTACAGTTCTTCTAAATTTTACACTTTCATTTCATACGCTAGGAGAAACTATAATACATTTCAAACTGCTTCATACAAAGTATTTTGAAATAAATTATTTTATTCCATTTCACAACGTATTCTTTTTTTGTGCGTGTGTGTTTAGTAGATAAATATTAAGCAAATCCGATTCTTTTTCGGTGTAATTTTTACTTGTTTATATTAATGTGTGTAATTCTTTTTTCAATTCTTACTGCATTGTAATTCTTCTTCAAGTTTGCAAAGCCATTCTATGAAGAGAAAGACCGATTAAATTAAAGATCATATGAAATATAAAAAAAAATATTGCATACTTGTTGATATTTTAGTTTCGTACCTCAATTTTACTCTGAATAAATCAGCATTTCCTAAATAATCGGAATTTGCTTTCTAAACGTATTTGTTTTACTTTACTGTTTCGATATCAGTTACATTATCAGAGCAGTACGTCACGAGTTGTTTTTTGTTTGCAGTCATAGTTTCCGTAACACGTAATTACAATTTTTTTACACTGATCAAGGTAGATATATTTTTCATTTTTCCATTTTTTCTTGGAAGGGTGAATGAGAAGATATACGAATTGCACAAGAAGAATTAATACATTTTTTAAAAAAAATCTTAGTTACATTGTTCTAGCATTTACTTGAATGACACGTTTTATTCCTTTATTAAGGCTACATGAAGAAATCTTTGTAATAATTTATTGTCGCTTGAAAATCAAGTTGATATGTTATTGAAATGACGCAGTTGTATATGTGAATTACTTTTATAGTAACAAAGTAATAATTTATAAAAGCATTTAAAATTAAATTAAATAGTGGGCAAAAAAATATCTGGTTGTAAGGAAAGTTTTCCTCCAAAAAACGTCTTATAAAGTTAGGCGAGAAAAAAATGGAAGCAGTATCTTTAGTGCGGGTAGTAATCCTCACTCAAATCTGTGATTTTCCGCCAACTATTCTTATTTTTTCTGATATCTGATTTTTAGTAATTTTTCAAAGCCTTCGGCCCAGAAACTTGATTGCCACGAGTTCGAAAACAGGTCAACCTCATTTCAGACGTCTTGTGCAGAATGGAACATAGCACCAGCAAGATGTAGTTGCAGGTGTGATAAAAGGCAGAAGTTCGAAGTAGCGAGGTCGGAGCTATATGGTGTGCGTGGCAAAAGATCCCATTCGAGTCTTTACAGAGTCCAGCCGATCAATGGTGACACATGTGGTCTTGATGGAACATTACCTTTTTTCGCGCCAGAACTCAGTTCGATGTTTATTCTTGATAGCAGCGTCAACACGGACTAGCATCTCGTTGTACACCTTATTGTTAAGGGTTTTACCTTTCTCCAGATACTCTTTATGGATAATACCTTGCCACTCCCACCAGACTTCATGTTCAATATCATGTTCTTCGCACTTAATCCATAAAATTCAGTTCAAGAGCAGTATCGCAAAATAAATTTTAAATGAGCATATCTTTAGAATTTCCCACGGCAACCACGAATAATAACCACGGCAATCTCACCAAATACAAAACATGATCTTTTTATTAGTTAAAAAGCATTTTCGGCCTGTGTTGTTGAAGTAAATCCACTTTTCCTCCCAAGTGAGGAATTGGTCCAGACCTTTGTCCTTGCGTTTATATTCGAGTAGATTAATGCAGGCTCGAACACGTCTGTCGTTATCGGTTTGAGGCAACTCATACGGCCCCCAGCGATTGAACTTGTACGTCAAGTTTATGCAATGCATAGCGCGACTTATAGACATGGCACTAACGTCTACCTGCTTAGGAAGCTCTCGAGTGCTGCATACTGATCTTCTTTCACAAGTTCTCGCAGGCGGGCCTCATCAACAAGAGAAGGCCGGCCATCACGCTCTGCTTCTTGAATGTCATAGTCCTTGTTTTTGAACTTTCGGTATCAAACCTTCACGGTGCTAAATGATACAACATTAGTACTTATAGCTGTGCATATGGTGACATTCTGTAGCTGACGTTTTGCAACATAACTGGAAGTAAATGGTGGTTCGGTGGGCAAAAAATAATCTGGTAACGTGATAGTTCCATTTCAGATACCTTGTACTTAATGATAAAAATATTTTTTATGAATTTCACAACACAGTATTCTGAAGCAAGTCTCCTTCTTTCAAATGCCAAAAAATCGTTTGACAAAATATGATTAAACATGCCAAATGGAACTGTTTGCGCAGACGATATTTGCGGTGTTTGTTAAAACCCGATATTAATTATTTTTTGAATCACAAAAATACGATATACGGAAATAATATTATAGAGATTTCTAATATGCTATTCCAGGTTTAATGGCAAAAGAATTAAAGAGTTTGATTTTACATTAACCCTTGCCGAACATGTATTTGCGGAACCGATTTCGCATGCACAGATTACCATAATTGTTTCCATTTAATTTGTCCAGTTTACAATTTCACTAATAAGTGGTTCAATGTTCATCCGTCAATTTTCATCATGCTTGGTGGCATCAGCTCTGACTGGAACTTATCAGCAATTTTAAAAGATTTTCGTCGACTGAAAATGAAGCCAAAGAAATCGTATGAGTTGCAAAAGCAATTAGAGGTAAAGGATTTTCAGATATGAAAGAAGTTAAAGAATTAATAGAAAATGATGAAAGAAGAATTATATGATCTTCTAACACCAATGAAAGCAGTGATTACAGTGAAAGTAAGAAGAAGATAAAGCGATTTTCCTTCACAAAAAGTTCCACGAATTGTTCAAAACGCCACGAGAACTGTGCGATTTTGCAATGCAAACTGAAAATTTTGCAACGAACTGAAGAATGCAGAATGCACTTTATGAGAGGCATCGAAAAACTCTGCGAAATTCTTAAGGAGTTGTATTGGACGTTGTCGCAAGCAAAAATCCCCGGAGTTTTAAAAGAATAATTTTGTCACGTACTTATTCAGCAGTGATAAAAATCCTTTCAATTAGCATTTATTTGTCCCATTTTTTTTAATTGAAAAGGTATTTAAATTGTACATAGTTACTTAATCTGAATTATACGTAACTCATTTTTTCGTTAGAAAACTAATTTTGTAGAATGCAATCGTACGCACAATGTATTAGTGACGTAACCCTCTTCTTCGGCAAGGGTTTTACTGTATAGCGCTAGCTTTAGTTTGGAATATAATTCCTGATATTATCATCGCAGATAAAAATCTGACCTTAAATTTTTGACTGGTATCGTTTTAGTTAACACTCAAGCAGCAGTATTTCCTATTATAATCGGAAATTCTCGGGATTCATTTTACTGTTTACAAAAATGTTTTGTTGAAACTAAAGGGAGTTAAATGAATTAACATGAGTATGATTCAAAGGCCTTTGTTACATATCTAAAAAACGCATACTAATCTTCTGCCATTTATGTTTTTCCCAAATTTTCGTTTAAATGACATATTTTCCGGAACGGGAATTGAGAGGAACTACCAGTGTTTAGTGGCCTTATACGCTTGGAGACCGAAAGAATGGCCGAATAGTAAGATTACTGAGCACTGATAGGTTGACCCCTGCTTCGAACCCAAAAGAAAAGGCTGGTTGCATGGATATTTTTATAATTTTCCTTAAGTGTAAAACGATAGCGTTCCAGGTTCAGAAACTCCTGCAACAAGGCACTTAGATGTTATACAGATAGCTCTGTTGTATTTTACTACAATCAACTGAACAAACATTTTTATTTATCGCCACTGGTGAGCGTAAAAGGACGAGGCGTGAAGCTATTACGTAACAAATTATTACGAGGAATTTCTCTAAGGTTCTAGGAATTGTACTCTATAAGCAGTGCTGTCGGCTAGAGACAAACTTTAATACGTTTATCCAGCTAACCCATACAGTACTGTTCGGTCCGATTCAGGTGTTTGACTGAAACAAGCGTATTTTTACTGCACTGCGTTTGCAGCCTTGAAGAGCAATCATTTTCTTTTTGTGGAAAAAGAGTGCGAAAACTTCAGAAATCGTTCAACTTCTGCGAGGAATATTCGGTTCCCACGTTTGAAGTTAAATCGTTTTCAATTTGAGAGTGTTTAACCATGCCATAAGTAGGCGGACTGAAGAGACACCGAGAACTTTCTTTGAGGACGACTTAAAAAAATTAATTTTTTACTAAGATAAGTGTATTCAATCTGTTGGCACCCGCCGTTGATTCCCCTGGCGCATGCGCATAATAAGCAAGCTCTCTGCTGCGTAATATTTTTTCCAGAAACAGTTAACCAAAGTTTGTGGTGAGTATCGGATGCACGCGATAAGCGAAGTACTGTGCAATTCATGTATCTTACTTATGTTTCTACGTCTTCAAAGCTTAAATAAATGTTTGTCCTGTAGATGGAAGTCGTCATTTTTATTCTACATTGGTTATGGGCCCAGGCATTGCATAACTGCGCAATACAACCGTCTGTGTAAAATTCTTTCGGCAAGCTAAGCTGAGTCGACTGAAATCGAAAATGACGACCACAAATACAGTTTCAATTGAAAAGCTGAAAAAGGACAATTTTGACACGTGGAAATTGCAAGTGGAAGCAATACTGATTAAAAATGATCATTGGGACTATGTAACTGGGAAAATTACGAAACCAGAAACTGGTGATGAAGGTTATGCTAAATGGAAATCTACTGACCAAAAAGCAAGAGCGGATATAATCCTATCAATTTCACCCAGTGAACTTACACAAGTAAAAAACTGTGTAACATCCCATGAACTATGGAGTAAATTGCACTCTATTTACGAATCGAAAGGGCCAGCTAGAAAGGCCACAATTCTAAAAAAATTGCTTTTTACAAAAATGACCGATACTAAAGAAATGACTGATCACCTAAATGATTTTTTCATTCTCGTGGACAAGCTAAAAGAGATGGAAATCGACATTGCGGATGATTTGCTAACAATATTGCTTTTATATAGCATACCGGACTCTTATGAAAGCTTTCGAATTGCCATTGAATCTCGTGATGAACTGCCTGCTCCAGACATGTTGAAAATTAAACTGCTGGAAGAAGCTAACGCCCGCAAAAATAAAAATTCATCGTATTGTGAATCACAACAAGCATTCTATTCAAAAGATCGGAAGTATAATCAACGACCGGTTCCTAAACCGAAACTAGAGACGTCTGCAAACCGAAAGTATCCAGTTAACTACAGATGCAACTTCTGCAATATATACGGGCATAGAGCATCGGAATGTAGGAAGAAAAACAAGGAAAATAAAAGCAAACGCCTTGGAGAAATTGCGATGTCTGCAGAAAATCAGAATTCGGTGAAACAAGAAAGGGCCGCATCATGCACAGATAGTGATTCTAAAGACATTTTTTGTCTAGATAGTGGTGCAACATCACATATGTGTAACAGCAAAGAGCTTTTCCAAGAAATTCACGAGGTAGGTGATATTTATGTTAAATTAGCTGCTAATAAAATAGTTAAAGCTATCGGGAAAGGAACTGTTAAATTTAAAGTTCGCATAGGTTCTAAAACCGAAAGTATCAAACTCGAAAATGTATTGTGTGTGCCTGATTTGAAAAATAATTTAATCTCTGTATCTAAAGTAACTGCAAATAATTATTCAGTAATTTTCAAAGAAAAATGTGCTAGAATAATTAATTCTAATAATGAAACAGTAATTTTAGCTAAACGCGAAAATGATCTTTATTATGTCATGCCAATATTCGAATCTCTATCAATTGCTAAAGAAATAGATCAATGGCATACAAGATTTGGCCATTTAAATGAAAACGATCTTAAAAAACTTCTATTAAATAACATGGTTAGAGGTCTTTCTTTTTCTCAAAATGATTCTCTTTCTACCTGTAAGGTATGCATTCAGGGTAAACAAACCGCAACCCCCCTTCCCAAAGAATCTGAATATAGAAGTACTGAGTTGTTAAATCTAATTCATTCTGATTTGTGTGGTCCCATGAGAGTCGAATCAATAGGCGGATCATTTTATTTCGCAACATTTATCGATGACAAATCTCGATACGTTCATGTTTATTTTCTGAAATCTAAGGAACAAGTTAAAGAAGCTTTTATAAATTTCAAAGCATCTTTTGAAAATAAACTTAACTCCAAAATCAAAATTCTCCGAACGGATAACGGGCTAGAATACTTAGGGAAAGACTTTAATAAATTTCTTAATGACGCGGGAATAAAACACGAAAAGAGCACTCCTTACACACCAGCCCAAAATGGAGTCGCCGAAAGATTAAATCGCACTTTAGTTTCAATGGCGCGATGTTTATTATTACAGTCCAATCTGCCTCATAAATTCTGGGCCGAAGCCGTCAATACGGCTGCTTACATTCGAAATCGCTGTCCTACGCGAGGTTTGAAAGGTCAAACAAAAACACCTTATGAAGTGATGTTTGGCAGAGTGCCAGCTGTCTCTCACTTCAGAACCTTTGGCCAAAAAGCATTTCCATTAAATAAAAGGCCAGGAATAGGCAAATTTGATATTCGGTCTAAAGAATGTATTTTTATTGGCTATTCTGATGAATCAAAAGCGTATAGACTCTGGGATCCTGAGGCACGTAAAGTGATAATAAGCAGAGACGTAAAATTTTTTAATAAGTTTGAAAACAGCTCTAGTTATGGCTCAGAACAAGAAATATCTCTGCCTTTTGCTCCGGAAGAGAAAATTATAAACAAACTATGTCGTGATAAATCATACCCTCTGAACGGCAAAGTGTCGCCAACTGACTCTGAATCTGAAAATGAAAGCGAAAGTGATTTAGAAAGCGAATCAGTGTCTCCTATCCTGATTAAAAGGGGGCCTGGTCGACCCAAGAAAATAAAAACAGGTTTGCCCGGAAGGCCTAAAAAGGAATATCAGTATACAGTTGTAAATAAAAATGAACAAATTCAAAATGTTGTTGAGGCAAGCATTAATCCTA
>KK121432.1:360389-373025 GCA_000611955.2 Stegodyphus mimosarum
TTTTCTGGAACAGGAGAATCAACGTCGAAAGGGGGTATGTTGGCACCCGCCGTTGATTCCCCTGGCGCATGCGCATAATAAGCAAGCTCTCTGCTGCGTAATATTTTTTCCAGAAACAGTTAACCAAAGTCTGTGGTGAGTATCGGATGCACGCGATAAGCGAAGTACTGTGTAATTCATGTATCTTACTTATGTCTTCAAAGCTTAAATAAATGTTTGTCCTGTAGATGGAAGTCGTCATTTTTATTCTACACAATCAAATGGGTATTATGTTGAAAACTGCTTGAAATATTGATCAAAACTGACGAAATAAAAAAGTTATACCTTAATTCCTAGCACTTTGGAAGTACTGTAAGTATTTTGTTTATTTTACGGCTAAGATGCCAGGTCATGTAAAGGATTTCTTTGTTGTTAAGAGTTTTATTTTTCTAAATAGACTTGCATCAAACATTTACTAGTCCATCAGTTGGTGTACTTAAATGAAATCCTTTGGTCACAGGGCAGACGAAGTTACATGTTCAGTTGTGCCCGTACTAATCTGATAAACCCGCTTCTCTGTCTTGCATATAGAAAATCCTACTATAAGGTATTTCTTCCGCCTTCTTAGCATGCCTTCGTGGTGTAATGGTCATATTCGGCTCGTATTCGAGATTTCATAGGTTCGAGTCCTGGCGAGGACATTGCTCATTTTTTACATTTCCTGTTTCCAAAAAATCCTAATGTCTCTACAGTGGCCCCCGAACTAAAAAGAAGGTGGTGAATGATAATTCTCCACCACCAGGATTTGGCGATGGGTCCCCTAATCCCAGTCGCCCTTTAAATACGGGAGTATATAAGGTATTTTTTCCGCCTTCTTAGCATGCCTTCCTGGTGTAGTGGTCAGCTACTCGACGCGTATTCGAGAGGTTCGAGTCCCGTCCAGGGCAGGGTTCATTTTTCATATCTGCTGCTTTCACAAAAGGTTCGAGTCCCGTTCAGGGCAGTGTTCATTTTTCATATCTGCTGCTGTCAGAAAATCCTAATGTCTCTTTAATACCATCTACGCAATATAGGACTATGTTCTGTTGGAATTGCGTTGATTGTGAAATGGCCTTTAATAGTTCCTGGACTCCAGTCATCTATTCTATATGAAAATCCCAACACTATTTCCATCAAACCATATGTAGAGACTATTAGGATGTTTTCGTTTCTGGAAATAGGAAATATCTGCTGTGGGAATCGAAGGCTGTCCAGCCGATACAGTGGTTTGTGACACTGACTGCGTACCAATGGGCCCAGGTTTGAAACCCGGAGAAAGCATGGATGTTTGTGAACGTATAATGTCTATGCACCAAGGGGAACTAATAATATTTTTAAACGGCCGGGCGCTTTATTCAATAGCCATTAGCCTTGCCATTACAAGGGCCGGAAGTGGTGGCCATTTCACTGCGGAAGCCCCTAATAGGTGGCCACCTTTGCCTCCTATGAAGAGACGGACAGTCACAACCATGCCTTCTCCGAGATTCGAACCCGGACCCATCGCTATGGCAGTCAGAATCACTACCCGCTATATCATCTGCGCGGTAGAACTCATAATATACAATAATATAAAATAAAAAGTCCTCTCGAGAGGATGGCGGTTGCGAAAGAGAGGGCCAGAAATACTGGAACCAACCCCGAGGTTATATCGAAACCCAACCTATCGAAATTGAGGCGAAATTACACAGTTAGTGTCGCGGGGTTATACATGTACACTGCGGGAAGAAAAAAGGGACAGTTCCATAACTCCCATTCTACTGGGCTGATTAATGAAATTCAAATTGTGTTTTTCATGCTTTGAAAACGCGACTTAGGATATTTATTAGATTTATATATAGTATTGTTCTGACATAGGTATTTTAACGTAAAATGTGTCTTTATCTGAAATAACATACCAAGTGTTTTTCATATTTCAATTCTACGACTCAAATTATGCCTAAATATTAAGTTTTGTAAAATTTGGTGAGAAATTTACGGAGAAATTCAAATATTCAAGTTGGCGATTTTTTTTCAGTTTGCGCCAAGAATGATTCGCTTGGCGATCTTCTTAATACATCGCAACCTATTTTCCTATTCCTTCCATTGTGCAATAGCGGAGAAAAACGTCACATCGTTCCTACTTTCAAATAATTTTAGCAAAGTGTGTAAACCACATTAGGTGTTATTATCTCTTTCAAGAAATATGCCAAATTTCAAAACGCGCCGACATATAAATTCACATATATCTTCTAAAATTTTGAATAAAAAGCTCTAATTGTTTGCAGGTGTACTTAGAAATACATCTACTTTACGTTGATGGCAAAACTTTTATAGCTTATAATTCAAGATGTTTTCCAAAAAAATATAAGAATTATTTAAAAATACAAATTTTAAAAATAAATCATAAAAAATGGGTGAATTTTATTTGGAGTGAACCTAAATTTTGAACTGTGAAAGAAGGAATCAAGTAAGTGTAATAAAAAAAAGAGATATTAATAAATACATACCAAATTGAATAAATATTGAGGAGCTAAAATTTTGAGAGCTAAGTTTTTAAAAGCTACATATGCGCTTTTTACAAAACTTGGCACTTTGGCATAATTTGAGTCGTGGAATCGAAATATGTAAAAAAATTGGCATTTCATTTCAGGAAAAGTCCGATTTTATGTCAAAATACCTATACAGGGTGTCCCAAACCGCCTAAACTCTGCACAGCTAGATTCCTCATTGAGAGTACATAAAAACTGCCCAAAGAAGCGCTCCTGTACGATCCATAGTTTGCGAGAAAAATACGAAAAATAAAATATGGCGTCACTGCCGGTGCAAGAAAAAACACTTTATTGAACATATCAAGAGCAGTATATACATAATTTAAAGCAGATGTTCAAAGTGTCCACCGTACATGTCGAGGCAGGCTTGAGCACGCCGTGGAATGGCTGTCATCACACGTTGCAGCATCGCGGGGTCCTCCAAAGTACAAGCAGCATGCAGACGAGCAACTAAGTCCATTGGTGTTGTCACTACGTCTGGATAAACCAGTTCCTTGAGATGGCCCCATAGGAAAAAATCCAACGTTGTAAGATCTGGCGAACGTGACGGCCATAGAACCGGACCCCCACGACTGATCCAGCGGCTGGTGTATTCCATATCCAGCCAACCACGTACAGGAGCACAGAAATGCGCCGGAGCCCCATCATGCTAGAACCAAAGTCCCTGTATTGCCACTAGTGGTATGTGATCGAGGAACTCAGTTAAGACCTCATTGAGAACCACCAAGTACGACTGTCCCGAGAGCCGTTCAGGCAACAGATATGGTCCAAGCAGACGATCCCCGAGTATGCCGGCCCACACGTTAAGAGACCAACGTTCCTGATGTTTCTGCGGTCGGATTGCATGCGGATTGACCTGGGGCCACATTATCGTCTGGAAAGACATGCCAATACTGTGGCTGATATGTCCAATAGAGTGTTTTTTTCTTGCACCGGCAGTGACGTCATACTTTGTTTATCGTATTTTTCTCTTAAACTATGGATCGTACAGGGACGCTTCTTTGGGCAGTTTTTATGTACTCCCAACGAGGAATCTAGCTGTGCAGAAATTATGCGGTCGTTTTGGGACACCCTGTATTAGAACAATGCTATATATAAGTCTAATACACATCCTAAGTCGCGCTTTCGAGACATGGAAAATGTAATTTGAATTTCGTCAATCGGCTCAGTAGAGCGGAAGATATAGAACTTTTTTTTTTGGCAGTGTACATTCAAGGGTTAAATTCTGATGCCTCGTCCACTTCTACCTGTATTTACGGGATCGAAGAGTACGGGTTTAAATCCCGGAGAAGGTATGGATGTATTTAAGCATAAGTGTTTATGCGGGAAGAAAATATATGTCGACCGAAATCCTCTCGAGCGTTTGCTGGTAAAGAAAGAGGGGTGTGGGAGACTGTCGGCTTCCGAGGTTCTCTCTCGGAAATCTAAATTGGGACAGAAAAGTGTTCGTTAAGTATTGCAATATCTCAATCACCTGTGGTACTATGGAGGTGCTGGTTTAGCTTCTATCTGTGCATGTTCGAACCGAACCACAGATCAAACCGCAGAAAAAAGTTTGTACTCATTCCAGAAAAAGCCCGATTTCGCGTCAAAATACTATGTTAGAATAATGCGATCCTAAGTCGCGCTTTCGAAACGTGAAAACCACAGGTTAAATTTCATAAATCAGTCCAGTAGAACAGGACATATAGAACTGTCCTCCCTTTTTTTAAATGCAGAGTGTACAACAATAAAAAGCGTGAAGAAATTCAATACATGAGTGGAACTTTGAATCTGAAGAGCACATTTTGAATGAAACAGAAACTAAAATATAAAAAGAGAATGTGAAAAATATTGTTCTGTAAGCTTTTAATTACAGAATAAAGAAAAGTTTTTTTTCTTTGCGTCAAAAATTATTGTTTAATTAAAGAAAGCAAGACAGAAATTTCTTTAAAACTGAAAATAAAAGCTTTTTAAATGACTTATATGTTTATTTTACTTTTAATAATATCTCTAATATAATTTATAACACAATTTCTTGTAATTAATAATATATCTATTAGTAACCTTTAAAACATTTGCACGTTTACGATTTTGAATTTATGTATTTCTGTTTCTTACTATTGCTCAATGGGGAAATTCCTTATCGTAAATGTATTCCTGATTTAAAATTTTTCCTTAGCCTTTCAGTGAGTCACTGATTTTGCTTAATGGAAAGCTCGTGTTCAGGATCATGTTATCAGATATTTATCAGGAGGCAAATAAAAATATAGATAAAAACAATTTTTGACTATTCTTATCAAGATTTTTAATCCACAACAGAACAAAATATTGATGATGAAAAACAATTCGTGCTTTTTATAGAAATACAATATAGATCCAAATTGCAAGAAAATTTGTATTTGTGGATGAGGAACACTAAAGTCAGATCTTATGCTAGGTTTTTCAAAAATAAATTTCAGTTATTTATTAAATTTAAACTGTAAGACAGAGAAAGAATGTGATTTTAATATATTTATCCTCTCTCGTTATTAAAAATACGAGCCTTTCGGAGTCGTAAGTTGTTACTGAGTAACTAATACTTGATGGAACTGCTTACCGTATTTCTTCGAGTATGTTTCTCTCTAGGTTTTTGACGTTAGTTTCTGAAAATTAAAAAAATCTGATGTGTACACCATATGACTTCCTTGTACGGAATATTAAATTATACGCATTTTCTGCTGCATTTCATTTAAACTTTTATTTTCACGAATTTCAATAGAGATAGTATATTTCTCATTCAATTATTCAGTTGTCACTTCGCGACAAGCCCAGATATACATCAAACCTCAAAATACCTTTATTAAAAATTGAAAAATATAGAAATATATAAAACATATAAGTACAGTTAAAACAATTTAAAGAACTACATTTACAATTAAAATTAGAGTTTCTATGCAAAAACAAGCAGTACGGCTAGCGGGCAAGAAGGCAGATTTTTCGTTGCACAAAACGGAAAGTTTATTCGGTAAAAAGACACTGGTTTCACTCGGCAAAAAGACACTGTAGGCATAGAAACGGAGTAATTTGTTGTGCACGCTATGTTGAGGAAATATACAGATAATTTAATAACTAAAATGATAATTCCAGAATGGATTAAGCATGGTTTAATTCGCAATAATAAAAGAAGTCGTTATCTTTGTTGTCGCGAAGCTTAGTTTCTCTATCTTGGCAACAAATCCACTATTCTGCTAAGTTTCAAATACAAACAAATACGGCTGCTATGACAAAAAAATTAGGCCTAGCCTCACTTAAACATCTTTTAAATCGTTGATAATTCTACAACTATTGCATTCAGGTTAGCTAAAGGTAAAAAAAAAACCTTTACCGGAAGATAAGTAATAACAACATAATTCAATTATTTTAAAGCAAAAAGGCACAATTTACCAACATATAAGAATAAAAAAACTGAGCTCACGGAGTCGAATAACAGAGTGAGTATATATATATATACTTTTGGTGAGGCCGTTGTCGCGAAAAAGGGAAGTGCACATCTGCATGCTATAGCAGTCCTATATACAAAATTCCAACATTCTAAGGCTACTCGTTTTTGAGTTATGCTAGATACATACATACCTATGTACGTTTGCACACACGCCGCGAAAGAAAATCTCTTCTTTTTCCATTTTAAATCAATTTTATAATTTGTTTTGGGAAAAAGAGTCCTTTATTCTATCCTTACGTACACATGTCAGACAAAAACATCGTTACATTGCATTCAATGGTCAAAATGGATATTTTCGTTGAAATATGGTACCCGGAATTTTCGTGATTACACTACTGCCTTTACTTCGTACAAGGAAGTAAAAATATTTGCATAATTCTCCTCTTCCCCTGTTGTAGAAACTTTTCCCCTCTGAAGGCTAGTTTATTGGTAAAATGTATACCCTTGACTATTTTTATTTTTATTCAGTATATTCAATTTGTGTCTGCATTTTCATACATTTTATTTCCACTCGAATTTTTTTTATTTGACACGCGTTTTGTATAGCTTCTTCTTTAAGCTACCCGGACGTGCAGAGCATTCTGACACTTAAGAAACTTTGCAAACATGTGATTTCACCTTACTTCTGTTATTGACGTTCCAGCTCATTGCAGCTTTATCTACAGCTGCTGTGTTAGGTCTCTCGAAATCAGGGTCTTTTGTTTGCCTCCTTCTCCTTACTACCTCCGATATACCTCTTGGGAACTGCGGTCAAGACTCAATCATGTGAAGTGCCCTTGGGGCTTTACAAGGTAATTCAGCCGGAGTAAGTGCGCGACGTGCAACGAATGCCCAGCATGCAGGTGGCAAATTTTAGGGGCGGGAAATTCGATGGGCATACTCTAAAGTGGAAGCTACCTATCCAAGAAAAAATACATTATCTAATGATTTTTTGTTAATTCAAAAGGAGGTAAAAAGCACCTTTTTTGTTCGGATGCCAAAATAAATTATATAAATTACATATTTAAAATTAAATAGGGGTGCACCAATAAAACTTGCACGTAGGTGCTTGACCACCCCAGGAACAGTTCTGAATATTAAAAGTTCTGAGCATTCTTATTGGAAAGTAGGTTTCTTTTAAAGAAATTATCCTGTGATATTTACCAGTAGTTTAGCCACGACTACTGTGCTCCTACTGTAATGTCTTCTTCGAAAATTAAATTAGTATTCTTGTATTAGTTTCCTCTCTTGATTTTCGGAAGCTAAAATGAGTTAAAAGGAGGAAGGGAATAGAGTATGTGTGACATCATCAAGCTTATGTATTGAGTAAATACTTTTTACAATGTAGAAACTAAATTTGGGTTTCTTTTAATTTATATAGGATGTGTAGGTGCAACTATATAGAATATTACAACATTAAGAATGTCTATTTGGAATTTTTGATGAAATTATACGTTTTGCTAAGGTATATCGGTTTAAACCGGAATCTAAAGCTTCTTACTGCTATTTATCCGGTTCGCAAGAAAATCATTTCCATTTTGTAGTGTGGAATTTTTAAGTTAATTTTACAATTAATAATTTTACAAGTACAATTTAAAAGTTGTTTAAGTGCGGCTAAGCCTAATAATTTTTCATATGGCAGCCATATTTGCTTACATTTCAAACTCAGCAGAATAGCGGATTTTTTGCCAATCTAGAGAAACTAATATGTTATACTCGCAACAACAAAGATAACGCTTTCTTTTATTATTCGGAATTAAATCATGGTTAATCCATTCTGGAATTTATTCGAGGAAGTAAATGTTTAAGATCTTAAACATTTACTTTCTAATTTTTAATATAGATATTTTGAGTTTTTAATGTATTTTTGCCTTGTCGCGAAGTGATAACTGAATTAATTGAATGAGAATTACTGAATCGTCTTATCAGGATTCGTATTCCTTTTTATTTGTTTGGCGAACATGATGTGTTCTGACTGGACAGTGAGTTGACTGCAAACTATGTCCTATGGAGAAGCAAAGATGACAAAGGGTTAAAATTACCTTTTATTTTTTTACGTATTCACAGATGCTCCTGCACTCTGAGATACAAAGACCAACCACTTGTGGTCTGAACATAAAAATATAAGACTACTACCTAAAATTCAAATAAGAGCTAACTTTTAATATTTTACACAGATGACTAACACCAAGACTGACCTTTTAAATTACTACATATGTAGTACCCAAACTGCGGAAAACTACAATACGTCTTTAGCTTTCAAGAGGATTAAAACCTCTGGCCTTAAAGGCGGACAGTAACTGATGGCAAGCTCGCGTGAAGACTCGTGGCAAGATGGCTCACTTTCTCTCCTTCAACTACATTCTTGGCAAAAAGCCACAACTTAAATACTTAAGCGTTAGCAAGTACAATTTGCATAAACATGTTCACGCTTTAATTCTGGACGGAAGTGGAAAGTAAGAGATGACAGTAAAGTTTTAAAATAAAATAAACGTTAGTCAAACTTAAGATCCTTACAGTCTGTGAAAAACTGTTTCTTTTTTTGTTGTTTGCATAATTTCTTTTATACGTTGTTTTAGTTTATTATATAGTATTTGGATAGAATATATGGCAACGGTTAGATACTTCTTCAGATGATGTACATAATTTTTGTGCATTCTGACTTATAAAATGAATGAGATGTGATGCTGCTAAGTGAACCTAACGCCAGAGTGTCGCTAAGGACAACAAATATAATGAATTTTAAAGAGTACATTTATTCTATTGTGGTTTATGCGCTATCGACGAAATAGATTTAATTCAGTCCAGTAATTTTAAACGAAATGCAAAATGCGTATAATTTAATATTCTGTATAATGAAGGCATGTGATGTATACATCAGATTTTTTCATTTTTGAGCAAGATTGTGCAATGAAATACTTGCTACTTCTTTGTACGAAGTAAAGGAAGTATTGTAATCACAAAAAATTCCGGGTATCAGATTTCAACGAAAATATCCATTTTGACCGCTACCTAATGCAATTTGATAATGTTTTTGCGTGACATTTATACGTAAGAACATAATAAAGGATTCCTCTTCCCCCAAACGAATTATAAAACTGGTTTAAAAGGGATTCAGACGAGATTTTTTCCCTGGTATTTTTTTCCTGGTATTTTTTTTTTGCATGTATCTCGCATAACTCAAAAACGAGTAGCCTCAGAACTTTGAAATTTTGTAAATAGGACTGCTATAATATGTAATTGGGCATCTCCCTTTTTGGTGGCAATCGGCCGCACCAAAAGTACATAAACATGTATACGTATACACCCCGGTATAACCCAACTGCGCGAGTTGAAATCCCCTTCGCGCAGATCGTAAATTTCGCGCAGTTCCTATCCTACCACACACCCAATATGTTACTCAACTCCGTGAGCTCAGTTTTTTTTTTTATTCTTATACTTTTTTGCCCATTTTTTGCTTTAGAAATGATTGAATTATGTTGTTCTTATTTTCCAGTTATTTATTTTATGACTTTATAATTATTTTTATGACTTGTTAAAGTGCGGCTAAGCCTACTTTTTTTGTTTACCATAGCAGTCATATTTGTTTACATTTGAAACTTAGCAGAATAGTGAAGTCAGTTTCTGCACTTTCAGTGTCTTTTTGCCGAGTGGGATCAAAAGGAAACTTTTAGTTTTGTGCACTGAAAAATCTGCCTTCTTGGCTGCTGACCGAATTGCTTTTTTTTTTGCGTAGAAACTCTAATTTTAATTTAAAAAAATTTTTTAATTGTTTTAACTGTATTTAGTTTTTATTTATTTTTTTTCGATATTTTTCAATTTTTAATGAGGCTATTCTGAGGTTTTATGTATTTTTATCTTGTCGCGAACTGAGAACAGAATTAATTAAATGAGAAATACATCGCTAATAAAATTTGAGGAAATAAGTGTTTTGTATTAGCAGCAAATATTGTCGCCAGTCTGTCTCAGACAGAGGAGAATGTTTCCGAGTGGCGCATACGTATTACGTATTCGGCGCGGAATCGTCTGTGAAAAACTGTTTCTTTTTTGTTTGTTTAATTTCTTTTATACGTCGTTTTAGATTTATTATAATATTCGAATAGAACATGTGGCAAAGATTAGATGATTCTTCAGATGATGTAATTTTTGTGCATTCTGAGCTATAAAACGAATGAGATGTAACGCTGTTAAGTGAAGCTAGCGTCAGAGCGTCGCTATGGTAAACAAATGTAGTGCATTTTAAAGAGTGCATTTATTCTATTCTGGTTTATGCGTTATCGACGAAGTAGATTTAATTCAGCTCAATAAGTTTAAAGGAAATGAAAAAAAAAACATATAATTTAATATTCCGTGCAGGGAAGTCATATCGTATACACATCAGCTTTTTTCCCCCCTCCTTTTAAGTGATTAAAAAGCTGTACCATTTTTCTTCACAACTTTTTTTTTTTCTAAATTTCATTGGTAACGAAAAAAACTTTTGCAATCACTGATTCATCAAAAAGTTGATCCAATTGCATTATTGGGAACAGTCACTAATTTTTCCACCTGAAGCTTCCGTTTCAAATCATGTTAATTCATTGTTGTTTATCCAGCTAAAGATTCTCCTCAACCAAAACTGTTTTCCATAGCTCAGTGTAGGAAAGACATTTGTCATCATTTTGTGGTAACATCTAGACAAAATTAAAAGTACTTAGACCTAAATGCAAAATGTTTAGACTCTGGAAACAGTGAGTGCAATAAGGTATTTCTTCCGCCTTCTTTGCATGCCTGCTTGGTGTAGTGGTCAGCACGGTCGAAGCGTCCGCGAGAAGTCCGTGTTTCGAGTCCCGGCGAGGGCATTGCTTATGTTTCCTTGTTTCAAAACATATCTAATGTCTTTTTACCTATGGGTGCGCTGTGTTTACTTCTTGTGTATTTGTCATTTTAAATTTTAACAAATAACCGGGAAAAATGACAAACTGGCCGAGGCACAGGGACCACATCAAAAGCTGGATGTTCGGTAAGCCTAATTTTATTACTCTAAAATTTTGTATTTCAACCCTAACAGAAATAGTGAACTCTCAGGAAATATCCAGTTCATTCTTATCTTAGGATGCTGTACATTTCAGAGACATATTCGAAGTAAGTTTTTGTTGAAAGGGGGGGGGGGAGAGCAAAGAGTAAGGCACTGGAGTGAAAACCCGCAGTCTCTCTCAAAATGTACACATTTTGTATCCGCTTCACCCCACCATACCCCGATATTCGGTATTTTTTCTTCTCCTTTAACGAATTTGAATTACCACAAAGGTGAGTTATTTTTCAAGTTACCCCTCTTTTTTTATGCCATTGCACCGTCTTTCCCACGGCCCCAAGAACCAAACCCTTCTCCATGTAAGACACCCCAGAAAGGGGAAGGGGATCGAATGGGTTTTTTTTCTCTTAACCCCCCAAAGGGGTCGTCGCCTTCGAAGGTCAAGGGCGAGGCACCGTTAGCCCTTCTTCGAGTTCAATGAACTGCACCGGTAAATATTTTTCTGAACTCGTAGGATTTGAACAGGTATTTATAGTTTTCTGTGTAGAGTTAACAGAAGTTCTTCTTTTGCCCTGTCGCATTTTCTCCATCTGTTATTTTCGTAACATAAACTTGTAAATACTTTGTTGTCCCCCCCCCCCTCCGGATGACAAAATATTTCAAGAAGATAAATGTGTTACCTCAACACAGCTCGGGAAATTGTATTTTAAGCCAGATATAACTTCTTCCCACTCAACCCGCGGAGCCTTTTGGAAAAGAAGGGAAAAACACCTGCACTAGCCGCTGCACAATTAAAGCAATAACAGAATGTAAATTTGATTAATCCTTTCCCGAACCACAGCGCATTGTTTATTTAAACATCTGGAACAGTACTTCGCTAGAGAAAAAAAAAGTTCCTTGCACGGTTTGTAAAATAATTAAACTTATTTCCTCGAATTATTCTAACTTAATTAACCGATCTCTCAAGGCAAGTTGAAAATGACATCAAAAATTGCAAATTTTGAAATAAAATATCCTGCTTAATTTTGCCATATGGAAGTTAAACTTCTTGTATTTTTATTTTTTCATAACGAGTATCAAATTTTGCCAAATGTAAATATATGAAGCGGGAGATCCTATTAAAAATTAAATTTCGTTATTTGTCAAAATTAAGTTTTTAAAAATTTGGCACTGAGAAAATATGAATATTTTCGTCATTTTAAAACCCATCTGTAACTGGAAGTATATGGCTACGACCAACGATTGCGAAAATAATGGCCGTGTAAGGACTTTTATGATGCCAAGTAAGGGGTGATATATATATATATTTACGTTTGGTACTGCCGTTTGTAATAAAAAAGGGAGGTGCACTACTAGATGTTACAGCAGTCCCTTATACAAAATTTCACCGTTTTACGAGCAACTGTTTTTGAGTTATACGAGATACATAGATACATACATAAGCAAGTACATACAGACGTCACGAAAAAATCCCTTTTGAATCCACTTAAAATCCATTTTACAATCCATTTTGGAATAAAACATCCTTTATTCTGTCCGTATATATAGATGAAACGCAAAAATTAGTCAAATGGATATTTTCGTTGAAATCTGACAACCGAATTTCTTCGCAGTTACGTTACTTCCTATACTTCGTA
>KK121432.1:373303-399631 GCA_000611955.2 Stegodyphus mimosarum
TAAAACGCAGATAAATATATAAAGAATAAAAATAATCAAACAAATATAATAACTATTTATTTGTTTGAACAGACAGAAAATCTTTCACTCATAATTACTGATTGGTTTTAGCAAAAGTAGACTGAAATCGCGAAAAGGAGTTATAATAATAATTTTTGCGACTACAGTAAGGTCACTTTTCATTTGCTTGAGGTAAAAAAGGCTCGTTTGAAAAATAGATCTACTGATTTTCCTTTCCTTAAGCATTCCATTTTAGAACGAGAAAGTGAAAGGTACAGCGAGCACTACGAAGAAATTGTTATTCGAGAAGAATAAGCTTGGTTAGTTGGGTATGACAAACCACGCAAAGGCTATCTACCTGAGGTTCCCCTAAGGACGCCTTAATGGAAGATTTTCTAAACGAATAGACTCGAATATACCCTATTCGAGAAACGCAAAATCTTTTCAAAAATAAATTAAAAAAATGAGAGTCCCCCCTTCCATACAGTTAGCACAAGGATCATCATACTCAGATCAAAAATAAATAATTGATTTAATTTTTTAGACGCGAAATAGATTATCACTTTCAATTTATTTCTACTAAGAATGGAACATCTCAGCCCTCCGATCTCTTGAATCTTAGAAAATATTTGAATTTCCAAAACTCGAATCTTAGTTCTTTTTTTTTTGTTTTCATTTGAATCTTTCGAATCCTAAGCTCAAAATCGCCGAATGATTTAACCCAAAATTTTTGAAAAATTAGTTGTTGTGATGCTCAGCAGTAGCGTCAAAAAACTAGAGCGTCTATTTATCACTTTAAAATATAAAAAAAAGGTTCTTGTTACAATTTCAGTAGTATCTGCATCACTTAAATTCCTCATGACGACCCTGAGTACAACACTGTTTCGAAATCACAGCCAACGAAATCTGCGAGACTTTTACAAGTAATCATTACACTGCGTTTTATCGAAAACTTTCTCAAAACTAACACTAGAATTGTCTTGATAATTTTGGCTGCTATAAATAAATAGGTTTCGGATGTTTCTAACGACCCATAGCTTAGTATATAAACACTGCGTTGTGAATGTGACACTACTAATCTACCAACTGACCTATTTAGTCACGGCTGCTGAATTTTAAACTGTTAATTGAAATTTGAAGAGTTATTAAAATCATATCGAGAAAATAAATTTTAAGGTTTAACAGTTTAATTATGCATTTAATTATGTGTAGAGTCATTAGGTATTTTTTAAAGCAGGAGAGATGAAAAAGGAGCAATGCCCTCGCCGGGACTCGAAGCTCGGACTTCTCGAATACGCGCCGAGTGTGCTGACCACTACACCACGAAGGCATGCTAAGAAGGCGGGAGAAATACCTTATGTATCTATAAATTAAGAATAGTTAAGCGAAGTCCTATGAGCTAAGTGTAACTAAATGGTAGAATAGGTAGGATGATCAGCCATGAAAAGGAAGACTCATATTAATACTTTTGCCAAAATTTCTAACAGGAAGTGTGTCTTAAATAGTCATTTGAATCCACTGTAACGTGTCGCATTCTTTGGTAGCATAAAATGAAAGAAACGTCTCTAGCCTTAATGTGAATTATCACTATTGTCTTGTAAAGTACCACAGAGACTGAGAAAGTGTGTAAAGGACCCTTTTATTTAGGTCAATTAAAAATGAACAGAAGGCACCACTCTTGCTTACAGAAGCCAGCATCTGTGGCTTAAATCAAAGACACTAATTCGTAAGTTAGCCTAACGGCTACACAAGTAACACCAAGTTGGCTCTGATCTAAAGTCGTTGTGACAAGTCTAATGGCTAGAATAACGCAACGTAGCGGAATACTACCGTGAAGAGTATCAAATTTGCAGCATAGCCTTCAGCAGGCAGAACACACTCTGACTTAGCCTCTAAAGCCTTCCTTTAAATACTATCTCCTTTCTACTTCATCTGATACACGAGAGCTAGAAATTTACATTCTGGCAGGAAAATGGAAAACGAGGAGGGCAAGAAAGCAGTTTAACGTAAAATAACTGACTAATAAACTAGCCTTATACCACCTTTTATTCATTATGGGTATTTTTAACGTATTATGGAATATGTAATATAAAATATTGTACGTATTCGTAAATGATGCTAATATTCTTCTGAAATTCATGCCGCTCCAAAACGTATCATGGAAGTATCAACTAAGGATCCTAAGAAATGCTTAATGTGTGAACTAAAGAAGAAATATGTCTAATACAATTAACTATCAAGAATGTTGAATTTCAAATGAAGAATAAATAATTCTGCTATTTGTACATAATGTATATACAAGTATTAATATACTGCTTTTCTCTTAAGTGCTTTTTTAAGTCATGCCATACCTTTCAATAGAGGCCTGTTTGTTGTTTGTTAGCTAGGTTCTAGGTTTGAAAATACCGCCATAAATTTTAGGAAGTCTTATATTAATTCTTGGTAATATAAGGAACAGCTGTATACAGATGCGGAGTCTTGTAGGTGAACGTTTGTTGTACTCGGGCAGAAATAATTAAAAACCAGGAAGACCAGAAATATTAGAAGATGAAGTAAGTCTGATACTTGTATCAGGCAGGAAAGGAAGAATATTATTCAGAAACATGCGAAGAAACGTTGTGACTTATCGTGGTGTTGATTTAATATTATCCACTCCCAAGTCTTATTTGGAAGCATGTGGCTTGGAAGAAAAATGTGCTTGATTGGAATGTTGAATATCGTGCTACTTCGAATGCTCAGTGGACATTGAGATTTTTTTCAAAGGCTTTTTAACTGACCGGTTATGAGAATTTTGGAATTTACTTATTTCTTTGCAATATTATGACTAGTGGACTTTGTGCTTGCGGCGATGCTGTGAAAGACGTGGAACATATTTACTGCATTGTAGGGTGCATGCGAGTGACCAGAAGTGCATTTAAAGTGAGTTTAGGGCAGCTCTCTATTTGTTGGCCTCCTGTTTTCTATGATCTTGTTAGGAATTCCGAAGCCTTTGCAGTCTTGCGCGACTTTATTTGTTGTTTGAGCTTTTAGTATTATTATTGATATGATTGGATTCTAATCTACTATGTGTCACTGTATTATTTTGGTATTGTCTATGTATGATTACGTTATGCATCGATGTATTGTATTGTTGATGTTCCATTTTTTACTTTGTACCTATTATTTTTAAGTAATACAGGGTGTTTGTAAAGTCCCGGACCCATTTTGATGTTTAATAACTCATAAAATAATGATAAAGTCCCGGACCCATTTTGATGTTTAATAACTCATAAAATAATGAAGATATAAACAAACTTATGGTATTTGCTGATGGAATAACTTACATATTTTCCTTTTCAGGTTCGAATATCTTTACTTTTGTAAATATCGCCTGCGCGTGTGGTTAATTTCAGATAATTTCACTTTCCAGTCTAAATATCTGTACTTTTCTAAAATGTTCTCCGACAAGCATCCTTTTGTCTTTCTGGCATTGTTAATCACCATAATGTGCTCATATGGGGATCTGAAAACACCCATGAATACCATGAGGCACAAAGGGATTACCCAAAGGTTAATGTGTGGTGTGGACTAATGCACGACCGAGTCATTGGACCTTTCTTTTTTACAGAAAAGACGGTCTCATCAGTCGTATACTTAGACATGTTGGAAAACTTCGTATTTCCACAACTAGAAGAGCTTCAGCCGCATGTCTTTTTGCAACAAGATGGTGCACCCCCTCATTGGGGTACCATCGTTTGTAGTTCTTTGAATGACCATTTTACAGGAAGATGGATTGGGCGAGGAGGTCCAGTTCCTTGGCCATCCAGATCACCTGATATAACGCCGCTGGACTTTTTCCTTTGGGGATTTGTAAAGGACAACGTTTACACGAGGAGAATGTCGAACATTGATGACCTAAAAGCCAAAATACCGACATGCTTGCCGGTACCTAGCGTGGAATTGAATATCGACTTGATATTCTCCTTGCGACGAAGGGGGCACACGTGGAAGTTCATTGACAAGGGTCATGAAACTTTTTGAGTCTATCTAACCATTTATGTTATTAATTTTAATCTATCTTTATTATTTTATGAGTTATTAAGCATCAAAATGGGTTCGGGACTTTATAAACACCTTGTATTTCATTTATATTGTTATTGTATTATTATTAAGTTGGTTTATTTTCTTTTATGGGAGTTTTAGCGTAGTTTAATTATCCATGGTATAGTTTAGTATTTTTATTATAGTAGTATTTGTATTTTATATTTTTTCTTCGTTCTGTCCAGACCTAGATATTATATTTTTATTGTTGAGTTGTATCTCCTTTTATTATGAGTTATTTACTTACGTGTGTAAACCTCGTGGAATATTCCGTCCAACATGAGAAGCTTCGTATTTTTTTTTAATTAAAAACATAAGAACTACAACGGTGCCAAGTGGGTCCTTACTGCTTGGTGCTAGTTTATTAAAACGAAAATTTTATAGTACAAATGAAGAATTTATGTCTCTAATAATCTGACTAAACGAGGATTAGAGATTTTGAACCAGAGTTGATATCGCGTTGAGTCTGATGAAAACGTTTATTCTCTCCATTATCCCTTCTCTCCAAATAACGTTGTCAAAGGTGTGCAGAAAAAGGCAAAAAATTTTGCCTTACTTGCTTTAGGATTCTGGGGATGGAGACTTTGAACATTAAAGCATATCTGTACGTGTGAAGGTTGTGACAGATTTTTCGAACAAACAGAAGTGAAAAATTTTACATCATGTGCATTGAAGTTTACGTATTGTATTACCAGACCTCAAATGCTTCCAAAATTTGAAAGATCCCCAGAGTGGATTGTGTCTTTCCTTCCTGAAAAACAATTCTTCAAGACATTTGAAGACTGAAAGATAAGCTGTGTTGTTCGAGGAACATCAAATCTTCCAAGGCAGAGAACTTCACAGAAAAGCTGTAAGGAGAAACTGAAAGGAAATAAAACCCTAAGCGGAATGGAGGAATAGAGAATATTATTTTTTAAATGACCTTGGCATTGATTTTTTGCGCTGTCCAAATGACCATTACGCGCTGTATAAAAATTGGTCATTATAGCAATTCGTAGAAACGAACTGTTTGCCATTTTGTTTGTTACTCTAGCGATTAGTGCCTTGTAGGCAGTTCGAAATCTATTAAATTATTATGCACATGTAATTTAAGATATTAAATTAATAACTGATAAAGAAGCATGCCGTTACGCGATGAAAATGCCACTGTATTTCAAAAATAACAATACCATTTAATGTGAGTAGTATTTAAAGGGCAAACAGCCTCATGCCACTAGCTAACCGTAGTTTGACCATGCCTGAATATAAATTATACTTTCCTCAAGTTGTCATCAAGAGATAGACATTAATTTTCGTTTTTTAACAGCGAATTTCATTCTTAAAAATGTACAAAAGTATGACAAACCTTTGTGTATTATATGGCACGATTTAAAAACTAACAGGCACGAGGGAAAAAAAAACTTTTGTTTAAAAAAAAAGAGGAAGTTTCTATATTTTACTTTTAACAACAGTATTTTTTTTTCTTTTATCAAGAGAAAAAGAATAGATAAATGTCAGGACAAAAATACATTCAAGTTAATTTTAAATAAAGAAAGCTGTCGCCTAGTCAACACACAATAAGTGAAACCTTTAAAGAGCTTTAAAAAAAAAACGCTTCTATTTTTACCTTTTTGCGTTCCGTATTTCAAGGAAAATCTACTTTCATTTGTTACTAAAAAAGGTGTCATTGATTAATTCTTTTCTGTTTGCTGCTGCTGCCATCTATTGGTAACCAAAACAGTTTAAACTATTTCTTTATATTAAGTAATGATATTTTGCCAAAATTTTTCGCGTTATGTTCAGAATGCTAAAATTTATCTTCGAAATTTTTAAATAAGTATAAAATTATGAAGAATAATTTTAAAATTAATGCTAAAAGTATTTTATGTTTTTATTTATTTATTTATTTATTTTTTTTATGTTTCTGAAACGATACCTTCAAAATTTTGCAATTTTTTGTATTAAAAATACACGAAATATTACCCACACTTTTTTCAATGAATAAGGAATCAATCAAAAATAGCACGTTTAATAGAATTATGTTAGCTTTTCCTTGGATGGAAAGATTTATTTTTCGAAAAATTTAGAGCATATCAAATGAATTTCCTTTTTATTTCTGCGCTGGTTTGCTATTCGTTTGAATGTCAACATATATGATTTTCAATAAGACCGGATTAATACATTTTGTCACCTTGGAGAATTTTCTTGCTAGACCCCCTACAAGAAATAGACCACAAAAAAGATACTCCGTCAAAAAACAATTAAATAAATAAATAAAAAATCTGAAGGCTCTCAGATTTTATATTACGCCCAAACAGGCATTTTTTACATTTACAGACACATACACGTTGTGCTAAAAATATTTAAAAACAGCATTTCTTTAGAATTCCCGAGAGATAGTCTCGCTCGCTGGAGATAAAAATATTTTATTCCACGCAGTGTGTTGCCACTGCTCGCTTTGAAATCTTTGAGTTTCTTAATCAAAAATTCGTTATAGTTTAAAGAGATATGAAATAGATAATAAAAAAAATTCGAAATTCATGATTCTGGCTTCCAGGTGTCCATATTCGGTTGGAGAACTACGTTATTCAAAATTCGATGGCTCTATGTTCGTTGTTTTTTCACAATGCGAGAAACATACATATATTTGTCTAGATTCTTCATTATTCAATTACTTTAAATATAATACAGGGCGATAATACTTGGTGGCAACAATTTGAAAGGTGATTCCTCAATAATAGAAATAATATTTAAAAAAAATAATGAAAGATTTCCATTAAAAAACTTATATTCAAAATACGTAAAGAAAAATGCCAGTTGTACAAAACAAAATTTAAGCTTTTCTTATTAAAGGAGAGAATGTATGAAAATGAGTGAAATGTGTAGAATTATAGAATGAATGTATTAAATATATGAAAATTTATGAATATGGCTATACGGAGATGTAATTCATACTTTGCCGGTTTCGTAGAATACCTATAGGAAATGTTCTACAAAATGCCAGCCTTCATACATTGCCGATAATATTTATACACAATTTGAACTTCTAAAAAAAGAATAAAATATTTCCGTTTATTAATAAACGCATTATAGAACAAGTTAAATTTTATACTAAATGCGGTGAATGCAATTTTTTTTAAGTTAATATTTTATCATACAGAAGTTCGAAGTTAGTACTTCACAACATTAACGTTTTTTGCTAATTGTCATCCGTTAAAAATGATTTGTGTTGCCACTTACATATTTCTTTTTCGAAAACGTTCTTTCGGGTTGAAATACCCAAATACAAATGTAAATTCCCATACATATAATTTTCATTGACTGTATTTATCTTGTGAAAAATAAGTATAACTTGTTTAATGTCATTTATATTTCAAATGATTCAAATTTCGGCTATATGATTTTACGGCAGTTTTACGTATGAGCAATGTTTTTCCTTATAATTTTAACCTGAATTCATTAAGATATTGCACGATGTCTGTAGCAAAGCTAATTTCCATAGTCATAGTATTCGATAATAGTAGCTGTGAGCAGTATTTCTCGTTTAGAATAATTTCTGTGATTTTTCCTAGTTAAACAAATCTCAATAAAACTTTTCCATTGCTGACTCACGCATTTTAATTGATTTCACAGCAAATTTTATTATGCTATCGTTTTCTCGACGTCTTTGGAAATCTTCCTATTCGACTTCCTATTTCCATATTCACTTGTAGTTGTTCCATGCAGACTATTCATAGAACCTCTAATGCAGTACTGAACCCTCCAATAAACAGCGGGCAGTAACGCTTATCGACCCATAAACCGCGTACAAAAAACACTTAAAATCTTTTGCCTTGTCTTTTAATTGTCTCTTGATGTGGCTCTCGATGTTCTCGACTCTTTTTAAAGTTTGCGCTTCTCGAAAAGCTGACAAATCTAAATAAATCCATTTTCTCTAGGCACATTTCTTCGGTTACCATAAGCAAATATGATTCAATTAATTCACTATCGGTATACGGTTTGCGTAATGGCAGACCGCACATTCAGTTGAACAATGTTAAACGAATTATGCGCACAGCGCATGCCCAGAAGAGAATTTGGCGCAATTACGACTTTGGCGTAATTTTAAAAGAAGATAAATATGGTATATGGTTGATATTCTGTTATCTGGACGTAAACAGTTCGGGGTTTTAAAACTTCTTAGGTTGTACGTTGCTTCATTACTTAAGAGTGTAAATATCGATTGTAAACACCACAAATTTTCGTTTAAGAAGGATTACAAAACAGGAAACACTACATGACGTTGTTTTTTGATTGTACTTGAGCTGAATGTTTATTGATTGTACTTCTGAGGAATAAAAGCAATCGATTATTTACCATGCGTTCCATTCATAAATACTTTAAACAGCTTAAGGAATTTATCTAGTTTAAATTACTGAATTAAAGCCAAAGAAGTTATTACAAATAACTAATGCTAAATGTAATGTTTATTAACAAAATAAACCAAAATGAAACGAAACAGAAGCAAGTGCAAAAAGCACAAAAAGTGTCCATAGTATTGCAATCGTAAAGAGTCGCTAAGGCCTACATGACGAACAGGCTAGTGTTGTTTATTTTTATTCGCCAGTATTTTCTCCCACGCCAACGGTGCACTATTGAGCATGCGCAATAAGCGAAATTCGTTAACATTGATCAACTCAATGTGCGGTTTGCCATTACGCATGCGGTTTCCCTTTCGTGTTTATTAAATACGCTATTCGTAAGCTTATGAGGACTTAGTGTTCTGTGCATACTCTTTGCAAACATGGTGAATTACTTACAAGGTTCTTATCCTCAAATTCTAAGTCGTGAACTGGAACAGGGAGCGGAAGGTACGCTATGTTCTGATGTAACTGCTGGGCTGGAGAATAACTGCACGTGAAGGGATTTGAAATCCTTTTTTTATTCAATCACTATTAATAACAAACCTCCCAATTCGGGAGAGATACAGAACGTAACAGACCACACTTTGGTCAAACTTAACAATCAAATAAATTTAAATGAATTAAAATAGAACTTAAATTAAACGTTGCTTCGCAGAGCAATTCGCGGAAGTTGGCCTCTACCGAAAAGGGTGCGTAGCAAGGTATACTAAATACTACCGCACTTTAATTTATTTTACAATGCAATCACGTAGTAAGCACTATGGCTTATAAATTTAAACTGCTAGCTGGTCAGGCGAACGTTGAGCAGCGTGACCGTGATCTGAGGCAAAGCTCTCACACACCGAGAGGTTTCTACCTCTGTCTTAAATAGTGCTTGGCTGAACTTCAAAAATTAGCATAAGCTAAAAACGCGCGCTTCTTCTGACAGGAAGTTGAAGCAGAGAGGAGATAGAAAAGATTTAAATTAAAATAAACTTGGTTAGTTTAACTAAAACCTTACAAACTTCCCGCCAGAATTGCGATAG
The DNA here is from genome assembly GCA_000611955.2 of Stegodyphus mimosarum. Classification (NCBI taxonomy): domain Eukaryota; kingdom Metazoa; phylum Arthropoda; class Arachnida; order Araneae; family Eresidae; genus Stegodyphus; species Stegodyphus mimosarum. The sequence continues at coordinate 382,791 of KK121432.1, forward strand.
TTAAACTACTTTGGTCCAAACGGACCATGTTGAAAACTAGCAATTCTAAATAGTCGAAAATTTCACTGTTCTAAACTTAGGCCAACTCTTACAAGGCAATATATGTTTGTGTAAAATACAGACGAAATTTTCTGGAACAACAATCTTCAACATTTTTTTTTTCAAGTCTTATTCTTCAAACAGTCTTACTCCTTCCAGCAAAATCTGGAAGGAAAACAACTTTAGTATGACATAATAACAGAATAATTCTAAGTGGTACAAATCCTTATTTTTTTTTTTTTGTGTAATTTTGCACACACACATTATCATTCAAGCACAATTAAATTCTTCCCCCGTATGCTCTCTCACCGGTGTTGGATGTAAAGCAAACCGCCATTGCGGGTTTTTATGTGTTCGGGGGTGTTCAACTCTTCCACCTACAATCGACTAACATTAGTTAGAACTTGACATACGAGACCTGAAAAAAACGCCCTATAACCAGCTAATCCTAAGGTTCTCACTAGCTTTATGTCTAACACTTTAAGTGTATTTGGTGGAGAGCCTAATTAACACTTGCATTCTAAAATAGTCAATCTTTAACTTTTCATGCATACAAATTCGCAGTTTGCACACAACATTCACATTAATATTGCACTTAACGTGCATTGCTAGCATAATATTATTTGTTACATTTCATAACACATTAACAATTTCATAGCAATCCTGAAATGCAAATAGAGGTTAAATTTCTAAGCTTACAGAAATATAGGTTAAATTTCTAAGCTTACAGCAAGTGCTTCCTATTCCTTTCTCAAGGTACTTTCTTGAAATATCAAATTACATTGAATTAATAGTCTACAGACTAAATCGTGTTTTTCAATTTTCCGAATTTTCATTCTAGACATTTTACAAGTCTTTAGACAAAGCGTCATACAAAATCATTTAGTTAACATATTCTTTTCAGCAATTCATTGCTTTTACAGAATTAATCTATTTACAAAACATTAAGTGATTTTAAATCTTTGAAAATTACAATTTCTTTTAACAAAACATTTTACTTTCCATATGAGGACTTATCGCTCACTTGGCGTAAAAGTCAACCTCGCTTGAGGTAAAATCAGCCCTGCAACTTGCAGTATACTCAAAAATTAACTAAACTTTTGAATACGAAATTGTACTTATCTTATTATGATCGTCCATCCTTTTCTTGGCCCAATCTTTAAAACTTGAGTAAGTTGTGGCCTGGTTCAGTTTCCTCGTTTTTCGTTGTTCTTTCGGAGCCTGCTCGTCTCTTTTTCTTTTGAAATTCCGTCGTTGTATCCTCGGCAATTTCCTTTGTAGAGGAGGTTGCTCCGCTGGACGTTTGGTGGACTGGGCCCTTCTCTCCTGGGCCCTTGCTCGTTGCTTGTCCTGGTTCCTGCTGTATTCGGGAAGTTGATTCTCAGGCTGCAATCGGCGTTTCTTGCTTCTCAGGCACCTGTCCGATGATTCCACAGTTCTTTTGGATACATTGGGCTTCCCTTGCCCATTCTGCTTTCTTCTCTTGGTGCGCTCGTAATTCCGTTCGTAGATTTGTTCACCTGCATCGTGAGACTTTCTTTTGAAACCACCTTTTTGGTTCTTATTTCTTTGTTGGGGGGGAGCTTTCTTCTTCTGACATTTCGATGCCGTTGTAGCTGGTTCCTGCTGTTTTTGCTGACGTATATCTTCCTGGCTAGTCGATTGCCTCGGATCCTGAAACGAATCTTTAAATACAGCCATTTTGCTGCGATTATAGAACGGTTTTATTTGGTCCACATTCGCTTTGAGCGTTTGACCATCATTTCTTTTTAATATAACCACTGCCCCCGTAATTTGTTCAATTGTGAACGGGCCTTCAAAACGCGGAAAAAATTTCCCCACCTTTTCCTCTGGGGCATTTGACAAGTTGTGTTTAATCTTCAACACTTCATCTCCCACATTGTACTTGACCTCTCTTCTTTTTAGGTCATAGTACAATTTCTGTTTTCTTTGGGCCATTTCTATATTTTCCGTCGCTTCCCGTATTAACTTTTGTATATCACTCATTTTAAATTCTTCTGCCCTTTCCTGTACAAAGAACAGTTTATCTAGGGGGGTCAAGATCTTTCTTCCTAAGAAGAGTTCAGCGGGTGTTTTTTGTGTAGTATCGTGTTTGGCGGTCCTAAGTGCAAATGCAAATTCATTTATATGGCTATCCCAGGTAGAGTGATAGTTTTTCACATAACTACGAATTATTTTCACTACATTTCTATTCACCCGTTCCGCTATGTTTGACTGCGGACGATACGGGACCATCTTTAGATGACGTATGCCCAGTTTTGCACACATTTCCTCAAACATTTTACTAACAAACTGAGGACCATTGTCTGAAATAACTTTTAGGGGCGCCCCGTATTTTAAAATATACTTATTTAGAATTGAATCTACTACAATTTTTGCAGACGCGCGTTTTAACGGAATTAACTCTAACCATTTGCTAAAATGATCCACTATAACTAAAAGATATCGGCTTTTATTAACTTTACTTCGAGGGTAAGGTCCAAGTAAATCGATGCCTATTATTTGATTTGGGAATTCTGATTTAATACTATTTAGGAACCCGGCCGGGCGGAAATTAACATAATTATTTAATTGACATGTTGGGCACGACTGGACATACGCCCTAGTAAACTTTTGCAGTTCTGGAAAGAAAACTGCCTCGCGAACTCTCTGAACAGTTTTTCTTATACCTAAATGAGCCGAAATGGCACAATCATGCAACTCTTCTAATACATTCAACCTCATGCTAGCTGGGATAACCGGTCTATATTCATGATTCTCATTAGTAGCTTTCGTATAGAATAACAGTCCGTCAATTAATTCGTAATTTTCGGCCCTATTTCTTATCGGCACAATATCCGGATGATTGAAATTCTCAGGGTCGGCCAAATAATTGTATATATTTTTGAACTCCGGATCTTTTTTGAGTTCGGCTATTACTGTTTCACGAGAATCTAATACTTTGGATGTTAACATGGCTATCTTAATTACACTTCCATTTTCATCTAAGTTAATTCTGCTTAAAGCATCTGCCACAACATTTTCCTTTCCCGGCGTATGTTTAATTATTAGGTTATATTCCTGTAATTTGAGAGCCCACCTTATTAATCTGGGTGATAAATTTTTTCCAGAATAGAGTCTAGTGACCGCCGCGTGGTCGGTATATACAGTTACTGGAGAACTTCCAAAGAACACACGAAATTTCTGTACTGATGCTAACACTGCGAGAGTTTCTCTCTCTGTTGCGGAATAGTTTCTTTGGGTTTCATTTAATGTTCGGCTGAAAAAAGCCACGGGCTGACCATTTTGGGAAAGCACTGCACCAATCGCGAAATCTGAAGCGTCCGCTGAAATCTCTAATCCTTTATCCCCTTCTGGAAATTTTAAGACGGGAGCTTGAGTCAATGCGTCTTTCAATTTTTGAAACGCCAAGTTGGCTTCTGCTGACCACGAAAACCTAGCTTTTTTTCTTTTCAACTTTAGCAGTGGCTCAGCTATTTTTGCAAAGTCTTTAATGAAAGCCCGGTAATATGAACACATCCCGAGAAACGACGATAATTTCTTCGCTGTTTTAGGAACAGGATAATTTCTAATGGCTACTATTTTTGACTGATCCGTTTCGATTCCCTTTTGGGAAATTTTAAATCCTAAATAACGTAACTCTTTTGCGGCAAATTTACATTTAGACGCATTTATCTTTAAACCAGCTTCGTTTAACAATGAAAATACTTTTCTTAAATCTTGTAAGTGTTGTTCTAGAGTACTACTCGTAATTATAATATCGTCTAAATATATGAAAGTGCTTTTACCAAGGACTGGTCTTAAGACGATGTCCATACATCTTTGGAACGTTGCCGGCGCGCCGGATAATCCGAACGGCATTCTAAGAAATGCGTACGTACCAGATTTCGTTATGAACGCGGTTTTGTGTACGTCCTCGGGTTTTACCCCAATCTGAAAATAGCCACTCGTGAGATCTAATGTAGTCATGTATTTTGTAGACGAAATATTTCGAATAATTTCTTCAATTATCGGCAACGGATATACAGGATATTTTGTAACTGAATTTAACTTGCGATAATCTATAGCAAAACGCCACCGCTTCGGGTGCGTAATCGGGTAATCATTATTTTTCTTACACAGGACAACGGGGCTAGCATAACTGCTAGAAATTGGCGTGATGATTTTATTCTTTAACATCTCTTTAATATGATGTTCAATTATTTCTTCTTTTGTCCTATCATATCTATATGGCTTTTGCCTAACTGGCTGAGCGTCCCCCGTGTCAATGTCGTGGTTCACCACCTGCGTAAAGCCTGGTACATCACTAAATAAATTCGCAAAGTGACTTACCAGACCTTGGATTTTCTCTTTTTCCTCTGCTTGTAAATGTTCCAAGTCCAGCTGCGGGGGCTTATCATTCTTCGCTTCAATTGGCTTCATATTTAATGTTAGTTCTCCCCCCTTGAAATCAATTTTTGCTTCTGCCAAACTAAAAAAGTCCACACCTAGAATAATACAAGTCTGCAGGTTACGCACAATATAAAACAGGATTCTTACCTGTTCGTTGTTGATACGCACGAACAATGGTACTTTTCCTAAACAGCTACATTTTTCTCCTTGGGCCGCTATGACATCCGTGTCTCTTGCACTAAAAATTCTGTAACGTCGAAAGTGCTTCTTAAAGAATCTTTCCGATACGAAGCTGCTTTGGGCTCCTGTATCCAAGAGGGCTGTCGCCGGTATGTTGTTGATTAGAACTTCAATCTTCGGCAAACTCAAATTCTTAACGACCACGGTGTTTAAATTGATTTTGGAAGGGTTTTGCGCTGCTTCGGACTTCTTCACCTTCCTCGAAGAAATCCCTCTTAGTTTAAATTCTTTTTCTTCTGGTTGCCCTCGGAATCTTTGCTTGTTCTTCTATTAAATTCCCTTCGTTCGCCGCTCGCTTTAGGAGACACATCTTTCTTCGGCCATTGCTTCGCCTTATTCCCGTAACTTTGATTTTGCTTTTGCTGCGGTCTTGGCGAACTCCACTGACTTCTTCGCTCAAATTGGCGTCGTCGTTCGTTGTCGGCTGTTCTTCGGCTTTCAAATTGTACCGCGAGCTCAAATAATCTGTCTAATGTTGTTGGATTTCTTAGTTCGATGAAATCTTGAACTTGGGGCAGTAGCCTAGGAAGTATAACTTGAATAATTTCAGGATCCGGGCGACTTCCATACAAAAGCTTGAAAACTTGAATTTTCCTCAAAATAAAATTAGACAAATCTTCTATTCTTTCTTGGTATCGGCTAAACAGTTCAGCTTCCAATCTGGCTCGATCTCGCACCACGGGAAATGCTTTCACTAGAGAATTCTTGAAATTTTCATACGTGTATGTGGGGCTTCCTGGTTCCCCCAAGAGATTCTTTCCGATGCACTTGAACCAACTTAGCGCTTGGCCCTTCAAAGCGCTGGTAGCAAGAGCGACTTTCTGAAATTCGTGGACTGGATATAGCATGAAGTGGGAGTCTAGCTTTTCCAGGAAATTGATTACGGCTGTCTTGCCGTCAAAACTTGCCGCTGGCTTCATGGCTGCTCGCATGGTTTGTACGATGTAGCCGAATCCTTCTATGCCAGGAGGTGCTATCTCAGGATTCTGGACAGGTACAGCAGGTGTCTCAGGTTCGTCTTCTTGTTGTTGAGGCCATCCTCTTCTTTTTGTGCGGGCGCCACTATCAGGACTTAGCATTCTGTGTGTATTCTTTGAGAACATGGTAAATTCTGTAAAGGGTTCTTATCCTTACGTTCTAAGTCCTGAACTGGAACAGGGAGCGGAAGGTACGCTATGTTCTGATGTAACTGCTGGGCTGGAGAATAACTGCACGTGAAGGGATTTGAAATCCTCTTTTATTCAATCACTATTAAATACAAACCTCCCAATTCGGGAGAGATACAGAACGTAACAGACCACACTTTGGTCGAACTTAACAATCAAATAAATTTAAATAAATTAAAATAGAACTTAAATTAAACTTTGCTTCGCAGAGCAATTCGCGGAAGTTGGCCTCTATCTAAAAGGGTGCGTAGCAAGGTATACTAAATACTACCGCACTTTAATTTATTTTACAATGCAATCACGTAGTAAGCACTATGGCTTATAAATTTAAACTGCTAGCTGGTCAGACGAACGTTGAGCGGCGTGACCGTGATCTGAGACTAAGCTCTCACACCCTAAGAGGTTTCTACCTCTGGCTTAAATACTACTTCGCTGTACTTCAAAATTAGCATAAGCTAAAATCGCGCGCTTCTTCTGACGGGAAGTTGAAGCAGAGAGGAGATAGACAGATTTAAATTAAAAAAAAACTTGGTTAGTTTAACTAAAACCTTACAAGCTGATTTTAGTTGCTGCTTCATTATTACATTTTGTTTTTACGAATAAATTGCTCTGTCATGAAGCACTCCGTTTTAAACTTTCCAATTCGTGAACGTTTACTTTTTGTGAGTTTCGAATATTGTGCTGAGGGTCCAGTTTGATAATAACGACATGTATTGTATTCTTTGCGCACAGCTTTTGTGGCACTACACAATAAATAGAGTTTGCCATGTAATTTTATGACAAAATCATTCACACTCCAGTCTGCTTTAAAAGCGCGACTTTTAGAATACACTTTGTATCTGATCTTGAGCGTGACATGGCAACGACGGGTAATAAATAAAATAAAATGAAGAAAACAAAACATTATAGAGAGGTGACATTCAGTACATGCCGACAAAAGTGACGCGAAAGCGTAACTGAGAGAATTGGCTAAAAAAAAAAAAACTGAAAGGTTTCAGATTTTTAATTACATCCAAAGGGGCGTTTATTTAACATTTTGTGTGTTACCTTTATTTATTAAATACCATGTTCTTCGCACTTAAACCATAAAATTCAGTTCAATAGCAATATCGCAAAATAATTTTGAATTGAGCATATCTTTAGAAATTTCGGTACACACTTTCACGCGCTGGAGATAAAAATGTTTTTCTGTACAACGTTGGTATTGCTGGCTTTGAAATCTTTGAGTTTGTTAATGAAAAATTCGTTAAAGTTTTAGAGAATATTGTTACGAATTTCACATTTGTTTGGCTTTTTATTTAGAATTGCAATTAAAATTCTTATTTATTTTCCCGTGCAACGCAGACGATTTCTGAAGAGAAAGCTACGTCAAAATAAATAAAATAAGCAGTAAATTGAAAAGTGAAACGACGCAAAATGGCAAAACGAAAGTAATAGTCCTTCGGAATTCAAATCCCTTCGGACAAAAGAAAAAAAAAAAAAAAAAAAAAACTCTTATTTTACGGCAATAGCAGAGAACAAAAGACGAATATGCAACGTCAGTAGCGCCACATGCGGCCATTATTCATAACTTGCTTATTGGTATTTACCTTAGAGCACATTATGTTGACTGACTGAAAATTTTTTCATGTAAAAAACAATATCAAAAGGCAAACCGGTCTAAAATAGACGGCAGTTTGGATTTCCCCTCGGATCGTGACTTAAATAAGTTTTGAGTCTTGGTTAGAATCTTTGGTCGCACTCCTATAATTTGGAATAAACTATTCTTGAATGTATGGTCCATACATTAAATTTGGGATTCCCAAACTTTCTTGCATCGACCACTTTTAGAAGAATGATTTCCTTCAACTGCCTCCTTACATTTTTCTCTGTAATATACATCATGCAAAATAACCATAATACAAAAAATTGAATTTAAAGAACTTAAAATAATAATCAGTCTAAGAATAGGAAGAAAAGTTTTGAAAAATGGTTTATTCGATTTCTGCTTTATTATTTTTAGTTTTATAAATATAAACAAGTTTTCAGAAATAAAATCCCAGATTCTAATTGTACGAACGTTCGGCTTAAATTAAATTCTGTATTGATGCAAATTTCTTAATATTTGGCATAAAACTGCTTAACTTAATTCTTAAATAACCTCGTTCCAGAATATTCAAACTATTTCTTGTTTTCGGTAGTAAGCTTTTGATTTGACTAAAGCCTGCTTCTACTGGGTGAGGATACGAAAAAAATCAATAACGTTGTTCAGTAAAAGCTTTTATTTTGGAATAATTCTCTCGGATGATTTTTAAATTTCCAAACTTAGCATACCTGTGTTTTGAATAACGCTTCTGCCTGAACATTTTCCTTCAGTGCAGTCAACTCTTCTAGCATCATAATATCAAGATGCCTTTCTATGGGACATGCTGGCACTGTTAAAAATATTTCAATGTTTCAAAAGAGAGCATTAAAATCGTCTATAAAACTCTACGAACGGTTATATATAAAAGTATATTTGTAGAGACATTAGGCTTTGATGCAAAAGACGTGAGGAATGAGCAATGCCCTCGCCGGTACTCGAACCACAGACCTCTCCAATACGCGCCGAGTGTGCTGACCACTACACCACGAAGGCATGCTAAGAAGACGGGAGAAATACCTTATATATTTTCTGAGAAATATGTGTAGTTCTTTGAACTTTTTTTTTCCTGGATTTTGCCTTTTTTATATTGCATTTTCTGCATAAAAATGTATTTATTAAAAAAAAAGTTTCGTATTTCCTCCCTTATATTTATTTCATATGATTCTTTCCTTACTACATTATATAGCTTTATGGCAATAAAAATTAAATATTAGTTAAAAAGAATATTAATTTTTTTAAATCCTTTTTTAAGGTATGTAGTAATTTGAAAATGTAAGTATGAAAAACACAGAAAAGTGACTAGATAAACAGAAAAGCGAAGATGAGAACGATAAAATGTACGAGGTTTGAAAGAATCAAGACTTTTCTGGTCTGAATAAATAAAAGATTAATGGAACTGCGGAAAGAAGAGGACAAAGATAGAGACAAAATGTCATGAGCAAGCTATGACGAGGATACTTAAATATGCAGATAAGTAGTCAGATTATATATATCGACAAACTGAACTCAGGTTTAATATAGTTAGACATAATTAGGTATAAATCAGGTTTAGTGTAACTAAAGATTTAGTTAGGTATAATTTTACGCAGTATTCACCAGATTTGACAGAAATATGGTAATATGTCTATTAACTAAAAGAATTTAAGACCTTTTTTAGACGTAAAATTGAAAAATCTGCATAATTTTTATAATTAAGCATTATTTGAGCAGAAGCATATTTTTTTTTTTTCATTTTAGATTTATGAAATTATTTTTCTTTAATTATCAATGTCTTGCATGACAAATTTCAAATAATTCATTAAATGCTACAAAAAAAGTAAAAAATCTTAAAACGAAAACTTTTCAAACAAGCAATACCCCAATTCAAAAAATTAATGAAATTTAAATAAAAATGAACAAAAACAGAAGAGGAATTCGATCAACTTCTATGTCACTTCCTCGTGCGGGGGGGGGAGGAACATTGAAATCTGTCCTCTACAAAAATCCTTGTTTTTCTGTATCCAGAATCAGCCAATGAACCATTTTGATGTATATTAATTATAATATATTAATTATAATAGTTCATCCAAAAATTCTGGTCCTTCCCCAAAGCAAGAAAAAAACAAAGTAAACTTTAATATTTTTACCTTAAGGCATATAGCAAATAATCCAAAGAATTTAAAAAGTTATAAAACTTCGGCGAAAAGACTTAATTAAAAATTAATTTAAATTCTTTGGATTATGTGCTATATGTTTTAAGGTAAAATTTTGATTTTCATTTTTCAATGAAGTAATCTATTTTTTCACTTTCGTTTTCAATTCTTTAAATAAAACAGAATTCTCTTTATTTAAGGTTCAAGATTGTAATTAGAGTTTACTTTGTTTTTTCCTAGTTTTGGGGAAGGGCCAGAATTTTCGGATGAACTATTTTAATTAAAATACATCAAAATGGTTCGTCGGATAATTCTGGAAACAGAAAAGCAAAGATTTCTGTAGAAGAGAGATTTCAATTGGTTTCAATGTTCTTCCCCCCTTGATGAAGTGGCATTGAAGTTGATTGAATTCCTCTTCTGTTTTTGTTCATTTTTATTTAAATTTCATGAATTTTTTGAATTGGAGCATTGCTTGTTTGAAAAGTTTGGGTTTTAAGATTTTTTATATTCTTTGTAACATTTAATGATTTATTTGAAATTTATTAATTATGAATTTCAATTTTGTCTTTGTAAAAAATTGGTTCTAAATTTCTTGCTTGATGTCTTTAATGATAATTTTTCAGCAACTTAATGTGCGAAAATACTAGGCATGTTTATATTTTGTTTTTAAAAAATTGTTTTGTAATAATATATATACTGTTGAGAAAATTGAAGGAAAACCTATAAAAAACTTTTTGTGTTAATTCTACTAAGTGAAGCCCAATGATATGATAAGTAATTAGTTGATAGGTAGCTAAAAGTCAGTATTATCACATATTCTAGTGGAATTCTCCTACGCTACGCAGAAATAGGCAAACTTTTGTGCTCGTCCTTGCAGCACGTTTCGAAAGGAGTGCGAGGGAATGCTTCAGATTTTAATTTCAGTGATTGTAAGGACTAGTTGGCTAAAAGTTCTGTCTGTGGAAAATATCTTTGAGAAAGCATTTGATAGATTCTGAGAAATGATATGCGAATGGAAGAACGGGAACATTACAGGCACTGACACAGGTTTGTAAAGATCTAAAAGTAGACAAAAGCATCATGTCGAGAATCTGGAAACGATTTGAAGACACGGTGATGTATGCAATCAACCAGATTAAGTTCGAAACATGCCACAACAGACTCTCAGGACTGTTATTTGGCAACGATCGCTAAAAGGAATAGACAATTGACATCAGCCCAGACTGCAAGGGAGTTCGCCGCAACTACAGGAACTCAGCTTGTAAGGTTTTAGTTAAACTAACCAAGTTTTATTTTAATTTAAATCTGTCTATCTCCTCTCTGCTTCAACTTCCCGTCAGAAGAAGCGCGCGATTTTAGCTTATGCTAATTTTGAAGTACAGCGAAGTAGTATTTAAGCCAGAGGTAGAAACCTCTTAGGGTGTGAGAGCTTAGTCTCAGATCACGGTCACGCCGCTCAACGTTCGTCTGACCAGCTAGCAGTTTAAATTTATAAGCCATAGTGCTTACTACGTGATTGCATTGTAAAACAATTTGAAGTGCGTTAGTATTAGTATATCTTGCTACGCACCCTTTTAGGTAGAGGCCAACTTCCGCGAATTGCTCTGCGAAGCAAAGTTTAAGTTCTATTTTAATTTATTTAAATTTATTTGATTGTTAAGTTCGACCCAAGTGCGGTCTTTTACTTTCTGTATCTTTCCCGAGTTGGGAAGTTTGTAATTAATAGTGATTTAATAAAAGAGGATTTCAAATCCCTTCACGTGCAGTTATTATCCAGCCCAGCAGTTACATCAGAACAAAGCTTACATCTAATCAGCTCACTGTTCCAGTTCAGGACTGAAAACTTGAGGTTAAGAACCCTTTACAGAATTTACCATGTTTCACAGAACACTCAGTCCTCATAAGCTATTCAGATATACCTCGAGAAATATATTTCATAAGAGAAGACTGTATACAAGGATACCCATGACTTACGTCGCTCAAAAAATCGTCTATCCACGTATACCATGTAACACGCTGCTGAAAAGAAGACTGTATACAAGGATGACGTCCCTGACTTGTTCCCTAGTAGCCTAGATTGCGAAATGTACCCAATTGCAGTGGTGCAGCGATCACAGAGATTGGATTACCACGGACTGGAGACGAATTCGATTTACTGATGGGTTCTCACTTCTGTTTTGAAGAGTGATTTCTGACGTATTACAGTTTGGAGAGAGCAAAACTCACTCAAAAGTATCTACCTCATTCAAATTATGGTAGTATGGTACTCTGAATCATTCAAATTATGATAGAACTTTATACCTTTCTGAACTCACTCATTTGTATAAAAAGTACCTGTAGAAATGTTTGCAAAGTTATTATTCACGAGAAAGCAGCTATTCACGCACGACTGCTATAGCGATGCTATTCATGACTAGCTCACTAAAATGATGGTTTCAGTAACGTCATGCTCAAAACTTGAGCAAGACATAATGCAAAAAACGTGTATTATTTACCAATGACTCTACTTTTACCATCTTGGCCATTTCTGGGGGAGTTTTTGTCTGGACAGATCCTTTAAAGGCTCATCACTCGAACTTTCTCTCACCGACTCTTTGGTATTAGCTTGGAATGTGGTACAGAATTTAAGACATTTTCAACAGTTCTACGGAATTCCCATCGCATCGTAACATCAAAGATAGTTGAAAGTTTTACATCAAGGACTTTATACTATATTTCGAACAGTTTTATCATCTCTAGAAGGATGAACAGTCAAATTTCTAGCAGAACTTTAAGTTAGTTCGTGACGTCCCGCCATGTTCGTATTAGATAAGGAACTCTAAGTATATTTTGCAAAACAAGTATTAATTTCTAAATGCAGTCGATAGTTTTTATAATGTATTTTCATTTTAAATAAACAACAAGCTTCATCTGTCAAAACATCTCAACAAAAGTTTCGAGTGCCAGAATTATTATGCGAATTACTGACTAATGAATACGTTTTGAATAAATTATTTTATAACAATATTTTGAGGATTTTTATTTTATAACAAGCAAGGCTTAAAACAGAGAAAAAATAATACACCAGGAAAAATATTGGAGTCTATGCTTTAGTATTTATTACAAGATCTATGCAAATAAATTCCAAAAATGCAAGTGTGCGAAAATAAATGTGAAGCCTTTATAAAATACAATACCATTATTTACTGATGTTCCAAGGAATTTTGGTCACTTTTTAAGTCCAACGGTCGTGAGTGGGAGATGGTTGCCATATAGGGTTTCGCTATCTATGAAGAAGACAGTATTTCAAAGTATTAAATTACTTCAGTTACATTTTACTTTTCCGGTACTGAAATAGTTTCTTTTCCATTCCGCATTGTTTGTTATTTTCCATACAATTATTAAAACTTTGCGTGACTATTAAAAATGTTTTCAGATTCCGTACCTCAAGGCGCATATTTTAGTTTGGAACAATTTCTCACGACGAGAAAAATTTATGGAAAAGATCAGGAAATCGGAAGCACTAAACATTTTGTGAAATAAACGCACAATATCACACTCGACCATCTCTAATTTCCCAGCGCATTTCGAAGCGTTCAATTTGCCACTTGTACACGCGATGGCTTTTATCTTCGCTTGCAACTAAGTGTACTGTTCCAATTGATTCGCTCCAATACGGGTCTCTGAAGCAATTACCTAGGCACCAAAATCATTTAATTTTGCTTTTCGAGAAATGTACTTTGAACCTCGATTTCATACATTGTTGCAGAAGTTAAAGGAAAAGTGTGTCTGGAAACATTTCAGAGGGATCAGAAGATTCGTAGATGCAACTTCAAGTAACCATCTTAAAAAATGAAGCCTCAGCTTTGGGTTTTGAGTCTTTTAGGTATGACATTTTAGTTTTCCTCAGTATTTGGTTTTCATATTGGTTAAGAAAGCATCATGAGTTTTAAAAATTAAGAAATGCTTAAAGTTGCATATTTTGTCTTTTCCTTGTTAATACACTGGATCTGCTTAATGTGATCACCTTTGTCCGTGGCTATGCTGATAACGTTAACCGAATGATAATTTTAAACCACGAGAAAAAATATCCTTCGAATCAGAAACAGAATTTAACTGATTTAATGTAAATAAAAAACTCTTAAAGGTTACAGATTTTAACGGTGGCCCCAAAAGGGTTTATTAAGGATTTTTCAAGCTCCCGCTGAGCTCGCAGTCTGCTGTTACACACACTCCTGCTAACTTTTTTTTTGTCGTTTTGGCTTTATTATTAAGCAACATTTTCTTCGCACTTTCGCCATATGCAATTCTACAGTAAAATTACAAAAATTTAAAAGCAGCATAGCAGTATACGTTTGGAATTCCCGATGCAGTGACTCCTTTCTCAGCTCATCATAACAATGTTCAGTTTTTTTATTAAGATGGCTTTTATAAACCTCCTTTTTTTGTCTTTTTATTATTAACATTTTGTGTGTTTGCTTGATCTGTTAAATAACACGTTCTTGGTGCTTAGGCCATATAAAATTAAATTCGACAGCAAAATTATAAAATATTTAAAAACAGCATATCTTTAGAATTTCCGAGAAACAGTCTCGTGCGCTGCAGATAAAACTGTTTGACTCCCTACAGTGTTGCCACTGCTCGTTTTGAAATCGTTGAGTTTGCTAACCAAAAATTCTTTAAAGGTTTCCCAAATATGAAATAGATACAAATTCGAAATTCAAAATTCGAGTTTGCAAGTGCCCATGTTCGGTTGGAGGACTACATTATTCAAAATTTGATGGGCCTAGATCCATTGTTTCTTCACAATGCAAAAAACGTACATACATTCCTGCAGATTTTTCATTATTTAATATATTTAAATGTAACACAGGGCAATAATATTTGGTGGCAACGTGTTGAAAAGTGACACGCCGTTTCTCGTGATTGAACTCAAAATGCCGTTTCGAGACCATGAAGGTTAGAATAGATGGGTTAAACATGACGTTACAAAACTTAAGCTGAGGAAATGTCAGCAACGTAACGTAAAGACTTATCATGGCCGCATACAGTGTATGGGAAAGACTACGAAACATATTGATAAATAAACTTACCTGAATTTGAAAGCAAAAAAATCAACGTCCTCGGTGCCTCGGAAAAATATTTTCAGGCATAATTTACATAAAATACCTCTCAAGCTTCCAGTGCTCTTCCAGGTTTTACCATGTATACATTTGAGTTATAGTTACCATTTACATATTCCCACGTACCTAGATTTTGTTAAATTTCAATGAGTTATTCGTAATGCTTGCGACTTTTCTGTGTGCTAAATAGAAAATCTTTCATGTTAAGTATTAAAGTTAGAACGGGAGACATATAAACGTTCAATGAGGAATAGCTAACATGTAGACAACGCCGATTAGAATGTAAACATAACCAGCCAGATTCCACATATAGAGGCGGCCATGATAAGTGGTGACGTCATACTGTGACGTTTTATGGCTTCATTTTCGTTGCACGAAACATAGAGAGAAGGCTTGCTCCATCTATTCTAACCTCCATGTTAGAGACCAATATCCTATTTCGGACTAATGTCCTTTTCGGCTAATAAGCAGAGACATAAAAATACTTGTTTTCATAGAATTTTGCCTAAGAAAAAAGTCATTACTAGCGGATTAGCTATAAGTTCATTTAATAACTGTGTCTAATGGTTTTAGAAATTATTTAGCCAATGCAGTCCCTAATCTTAATATTCTGCAGACGTTCCTTATATCAGCATTTATAGAGTTTGGTTTATGCAATTATAGCAAAGCCTCGAGGGCTATCAGCCTAAGGGAAGGGATGCCTTCGTTAAAGACTTTCTAGAGGAAAATGGCTGGTATATACATTACACATGGGGAAAGCCACGAAAGCTCCCATGCGGCCAGCCCGTTCGCGGGATTCGAACCTCGGACCGAACTACCAGAGTAGCTCGCTCGGCCGCTGGTGAGCTCGCATTTACCGATTTCATCTTTACGTTTTAAAAGAGAGATCGTTCTCGGAATCAAAAGAGTTATTAAAAATCTGCACTAGACTGAACAAAAAGTTGCTTTTTTTACTTAATTTTTAATGGTCGACTAACCTAAAAAGCAAACAATTTATTGACTTAACCACTTGTTTTGTTACAATTTTTAGTCATTTATCAATTTTTAAAACTTATTTTGATCTTATTTGCATAATTTGTCTCTGTCTGAAAAATTCATCTTATAATATTTTGATAACATTAACCGAATTGTTGATACAATAAGCCATGCGTTTTCCATATTGTCTTATAGCGAGCGGGACATCGGCAAATCGATAGCAAGATAAAATTAATCGTGATCATATTAACCGGTGTATACTGTAAGGTTTACATGAATTTATATTATCGGAATTTTCTTTTCTTAAAACAAAACAAAACAACAACAACAAAAAAAAAAAAAAACTACGCCTTATGCCCAAAATTAATTTGAAAGATCTTCTCTTATATTAATTTGATAATTAGTAAAAAGGAAAATCACAGATTATTAATAAAATGACTGCTCTAAAGCAGTTTAGTTTATTTTCATTGGAGAAATAGACGGAGTTTATGTCCGAAAGCAAGCAGCAAAATTAATGGGCGACTATTTCGGTCGATATAGTATAAATCGGAAGTTACCAGTGCAAGCACGAATACATTATGTAAATGATATTTTTGTTCAAAAGGCTCTAATAACTCAATACATTTAATCAAAATAGGGAAGAAATACACAAGAAAATGCGGTAATTAGTAGAGCTGTAAATGTTTAATGAGCTGCAGGCATTCTCGTATCGTATATACGATGAAAGCTTCTTTAAATCTAGCATAGAGTAGACCATTACATTTTTAGCCCAAAGGGGCAATTTGGCCAGAAGGGCTATTAATTTAGTTTTGTCATTTTGCATCGTTCACTATAAAACTTTTCAAATTGTTGCCACCAAATATTATCGCCCTGTATTATATTTAAAGAAATTAAATAATGAAGAATCTTCATGAATGTATGTGTCTCGCATTGTAAAAAAACAACGGTATCTAGAGTCATCAAATTTTGTCCTCCACTCGAATATGGGCATCTGGAAGCCCAAATTTGGAATTAGTTTTATTATCTATTTCATATTTTGTAAAACTTCAACGGTTTTCTTTTATTAACGAACTCAGCGATTTCAAAGCGAGCATTGGCAACACTGTACAAAAAAAAAAAAAAAAAAAAAAAAAAAAAAAAACCCTTTTTT